>JANIWG010000199.1:0-17278 GCA_030705025.1 Myxozyma udenii
GTCATGATTTTGCTCTGTTGATGGACTGTGGCGCACCAAGTTTGAGCGCGGTCGATTCCTATGTTTGATTGTCATGCCAGCGACTTGACTCGCTGCACATGATCCAAAAAGGCACTGTTTCAGGCACTTGTCTGAGTTTCTGCCAAAGCGCTTGCAGGTTGCCGTTTGCGCATATTGCAGTAAAAGCTATCTATTTTTGCTTTCTGATTTGCGACGCGAAAGCCTTCGACCACTTCGACGCAGACTTTCGCTTGTGTCCGCATTTTCTCGTTCTAATTCTGGACGACAGAACGCATCGTACAAGCCAACGTTATCCAAATTATGATCCGATTGACGTTTCAATGATCTGTTCACCGCCGATTGTTGAAGATTTTCTTGGCAAGCCGGGGATTGGAACTAGTGCCTGTGGCTGCTACACGAGTGTTCCGCACTTCCAGTTTTTTAAGTGTATGTTTTCAATGAAACGTTTTTGCTGCGCTTGTTTTTTGAGCGAATAAAGGGCGACAAAAGCGGGAAATTCGATGCTTCTTGTTCTCAGTGGAAACCAAAACGAGAACTGTAAGGCAATCAGACTTTCACTTTGTCTGGCTCGCGACCTCTGAGATTATCATTTATATCCCAGTCCGATTCGCAAGCGATCCATGTGAGCCATTCCAAAAAGTTTTGCGTGTACTCTTTGTCCATATTTGGATTTTGATGACTGGACGCGTTGTCAAGACTTTCCATGCGCATTCAGAATCAGATGTTGGATCACAGACCATGCACTTTATCGTGCATTTCCATGCGCTATCGCTGGCGAGAGCCCGCATCTCAGCTGGACGTTTTGGCGATTGACCTGAATCAAGTTGGACTCGCGTTAAATGTCAAGACAGTTACAGGTCGTTTCACATCGCCTACGGAGTATCTGCATGCTGGATGAGCTAGGCAGTTTCTTTGCACTTGACCATCATCATTCGGATGCCTCGTGAATCGTACGCCGCGCATCGATGAAATTTCACACGCTCACTTGAGAGGTGCTATGCAGATGCATTTTTATGGCAACTAATGAGGACAGCTAGCTTTTGCGGATCATTATTCAATCGCTCGGAGGTCCCGTTCCGTTAGTCTGTACCGAGTAAACAGAGTGCGCCCCTTGCAATCGAGCAAGGGCCATTGCCTGCCTCGGCCTCAGCTCGGGACTGGGATAGGAGGGTGTCTCAGGGTAACTCGGTGCGCCTTCTATGCAGAAGCCACAAGAGCCCCGGCGAACCAAACGGCACTCTCCTTCTCCACGGATGTTTTGCTTAAACGAACATTCTGCGCAAAAGCTAGCTGTCCTCGGATCGATTTCGGGGGGATCGATTTCGATAGCGCGAAACGCATTGAGGTGCATTTCCCGCGTTTGCGGCCTTGGACTCATTGTGATTCTTTGTTAATCGCATGCACGAGCACGCATTCTAGCCGGACGGAACGCGTCGGACTCTGCACCCCTTATGTTTGATGGTCATCTATCTCATCTTCGACGATCTCAGGCCAGCTTTTGACTGGAACTTTTGTCCGCAGTGACGAGTACTTCAGCAGGTTCAAAGTTTTCGCAACGTGATCTGTCTCTGTGCTTAAGCTAGGTCCTCATGCTGCCGCTGATTGACCGCACGAACTATTATTGATTGATTTCAAGCGCGGATTGTGTTTGAAATGACAATACCTGTTTTCTGGTCACATGTGCTGCTGTCGATTCATTACAAGTCGCCGTGCACTACTTTCTGCATTGAATTGACCATTCATGCTGCCATTGATCGTTGACACGT
Source organism: Myxozyma udenii (assembly GCA_030705025.1). Taxonomy (NCBI): domain Eukaryota; kingdom Fungi; phylum Ascomycota; class Lipomycetes; order Lipomycetales; family Lipomycetaceae; genus Myxozyma; species Myxozyma udenii. Next base: position 1,788 of record JANIWG010000199.1, read on the forward strand.
TCTTCCGTCGATTGATTTGCAAATCGAGAGACTAAATCCTGCGCGCTGCTTTCGTTCGACCACGTCCAGAATGTGAAAGTGAACGCGCGCCTACACAGTCTTTGATGCGGGATACATATCTTGACTGAAAGGGCTCGACTACATCTCCATGCAATCGAGAATCGTTCTTGTGATTGCTTGCTGTCGTGTTTTCTTCGAATTTGCCATTGCCATGATTCTAAGTTGTCGAATCAAGCGCGTGCTTGGTCCCTACTTCCGTCTGCAATGCGTGATTTTGATTAGTTTACGATCACATGTCCATCATGCACGAAGATAATTTTGTGCAAGATCTATTCTGTTCTCAGAGCGTGGAAATCTAACTTCACATTCCAAGCGCTCACTCGAATGTGTTGCCTTGTGTTTTTTTTTTTCTAGACCGGTCGATGGTCATGCGATCACTTGCACTATTGAAACTTGTGCGTGGTGAAACAACGTGATTACAAGCGATCAATATTTGCCGAAGTACCAATGAGTATCTATGCAATAAAAGACGCGGATCATGGCCAGCATTTTGACGTACTGTTTGAAAACCTTCTCGAATGCTGTTACGCGTACTGCATGACGTCTCCGTTTACTGATTTGTCAAATGCTCAGTTTGCGGTAGAATTTGAGTGATTATGAGTCACTTAACCATTTACACGTGCGCGAATTTTCACGCACGCGACTGAGAGTTTTTCGTCATTTTCTGAATTCGTTCAACGTCCCAAGGTTTTCAGAACATTGTCGAAAGTCATCTACTGGTCAATATTGAGCAATGCTTTTTTTCAGTTATATTGCTGCTTGAAGAGTGCCGATTGTTCTATTTGCTACATACTTGACCTTCAATTTGGTTGTCGCATAGCGACAATTATCAGGCTTTTGTCTGCGACTATATTCAATGGCATACTTGAGAATATCCAAGTGTACTTGACGAACGAGAAATACGCGTTTCTCTTTGGAATCTGCTTGCTGTTTTACTCGGCGTTTCGGTGTTCTTCATTTTTCTAATACCGCATTTAAACATCTTTTGATCCGTGCCTGCTTTCAACGAGCACTCAGCGAATCGTCGTCGTCGTCATTATACCTTTGCTTTTGCACCTTCCTTATATCCAGCATGCTCGTGTCATGTTGTTTTTACGTACTCGTGTTTGCGTATGTGCTTTGCGTGCTCGTGTCGCGCTGTGTGTCGTAGTATCGTGTCATTTCGTGTCTTTCGTGTGCCGGTGCCGGGGTAAGTTTTTTTTTTTTTATCGAGAGCTCATGGAGCATTGTCAGAGCCGCGTGTGCGTGCCATATACTTATTAATGATAATGATGATTTAATGTTTATTATGATTATGATGATAATTACTTAAATTTGTAGATTCTGTAGCTGGGTCCGTCTAGTGCTACGTGGAGAACCATGCGCTGGAGCTGCGTATCCACAGGAAGTGGAAGCGGGCGCTGTGTTTCCGTTGTATAGTAACCATACAAAAGCTCCAAAAACCATACGATGATGGTATAATGGGAAGTAAACTACGAACGCTGTAAAGAGTACAAATGTCATTCGAGAGTATAGCGCGCGCAGCTTGGATGCTACGATACATACGATCGATAGATTGCTTGTTCCAGTTTTTACGAAGGGGGCCGAGGCCCTCATATCCCGTCGGCATCAGCGCTTGTTTGTTTATCTCAATTTTCACGCCATATCGACGGCAAATTGAACTCCAGCAGAGATGTTTCCAACCGTCTTCACTACATAGTGCCTCACCGCCGACGCGACGCTGCGTCTCCACGCAAGCTGAACCACCCTCGTCAATCGTAGCAAAAAGGTAAGCTTTAACTGCAACACTTATGATTCCTGTGTAGTCTCCTACCACGGTACTAAATAAGCCCATAGGAGGTTAACGAGAGCGGAGCAGACGGGACACTGTGCTTTCTCCTAGGTATGGTCGCAGCTGGAAGTGTTCTAAGAACTGGCTGTCAAGGACGCCAGAGCACCATCCCCTTACTGTTCGACGACTTCACGAACAGCAACAATTGTCTAAGCAAGGCTTGACTAGCCCATAAATTGCCGGTCCTTGCCTCCAAAGGTACCGTCCTGAAAGTGGCTTCAGCGCACATTGACCCCTGCTTCCCCAACATCCGAGACCGGCGCTACACTCTTCACTTCCGTCTCCACAACCCGGAGCAACCGCTCACAACCTCTGTCATCCTTCTCACGAGGATTGGGTGGCGGCGGTCAAGGTCACGATGGACCCTTCCTATCGTACCGCCTGTCGCTTTTGCCTATCCACAGCCCACAGCTTCTACTGTCCCAAGCGTAGGTTGCTCTAAGCAAGGCCCGGCAAGCCTATAAATTGCCTGGTCATTCCTTGCTGTACTTATGATGAATCTTATACCTGTAGAACAACAATTCTCAATCGGACCTTGGCAATAGGATCATCAGACTTTTCGGACTTTCGGAAATTTTTCGATTTAACGCTTTACGGAACCGGTTACGTATCAGGAAGTTTTACAACAAAGATAGCTGGTTTATACCGTATTTTCAGCACAAAAAAGCGCTTCTTATCCTTCGTCACCCCAGAAAGAAGTTGAGATCCGAAAGTTCACGAGATTGACCTAAGTTAATCCATATGTAAGTGCTGCCAAAATCACTGGAGATCCAGGAGGTTGAGTTGTTTCTTTATCCGTCAAGCTAACTGTGAGAAGGCCCTTGCCGTCCGCGGCCGCAGCGCACCCGACCTAACACTCCGCCTAGCAGAGAACACTTAGGGATCGCCGATCTCGCCCATCCTCTTCATGCTCTTCATGGCTCCACTGTACGCGCAGCACACGGACGACCTTCTCGGATATGCAGACGACGGCTGCCTACTCAGCGCCGGCCAGGACCTAGACGCCTCCGCCCAGCTCGAGTATATAATTGACATAACTTTGTTCCCAGCTTCTTATCATATCAGCGCGCATCCTGATATAAGAACCGTTACACTGGCTGTATATAGGGAGGCGCGGGGCGCCCGTTCCCGCAGGTCGGTCCTCATGCGGATTATTTTGTCCTATACATACCGAAATAGAGCGATTTCTCCCTTCCTTCTTCTCGCTTCTCCCTGTATAGTGTCCGACCGCTGAAACGACCTTAACAATAGGGCTTCGATAGAGCTTCGATAGTCGTTTCTTTTTGTGCGTGCCGTATATGTATTGATTAACGATAATAATAAATTGATATGTATAATAACAAAGATAAATTTTATCTGTAAGTACTTTACATGCGTCCTTTAGTGCTGCGTAGATAATATTGGAGCGCAGGAAGCCGTGATGCTAAAGCAGGCGGAGGTTCATCTTCCGTTGTATAGTACCCATAAGAAGAAAGCTATTATAATATATGCGGGAGATATTATATTGGGAGGCGAAGCGCTGCACCGTGTCATTTTGCAGCGTCTGCAGAACTCAAGGAACGATCTTTCAGCTTGGTTGTGCAAGTTGAAGCTATCAAAGTTGATTCATGTAACTACAGAATTGAAAGAAATAAACACAAAAAAACACCTTTTTTCAACCATTTGTTTTATGCTACATACCAAATATTCCGATTTACATCCATCCAATTTATCCATATCCGTAAGTGCACTCGAATTCCGCCTCACTTTCACCAACGATTCTTTCGGCTCTTACTCAAAATCAGGTATTGATAAAGTCGAAAATCTGAGAACTGCCGGTAGAATTGTCGATAACTTCGACAACTTTTTCTTGTTTAAATGTGACTGTTACCGGAACCGCGGATTTGTTCTGTGAAGGTTTTAGTATTCGTAAGATGAGGATGTGGAGGTAAAAAACGTACTTTGATATCACCAATCGACACAGGTCGTTTCAATTTGCCCACGAATCGAGGGAACACCAGGTCCCTTCCCGCTGCGTCTGCAGTTGCATTTCCAAAATGAGCAGCGTAGTGTTTCCCATCATCCGCAACATGGCCACCTCCGATACTCTGGATCATACTCAAGAACGAGTGACCCAGTTTCCAAATGTAAACTTCAGATGAAGCACGATCGATGCCGAAAACGTGTCGTCCTTCAGGAGAAAATTGAATCTCAAAACATTGACTTCGTGCACCTTCGAGACATGCCATCTGAACACCTGTTCGAAGGTCGTAAACGAGAACAATGCCGGGTTGTAATGCGAGCGCGAGTCGTTGTTGCGCGCGATGCGACGCAATGACGGTATACGTGTTCACCAGCAAGTTGAAAAGAGCGGTGATGCTACTAACAACTTTATTCCGAATTACTGTAGATGCTGGATCCAGCGCTGAGATAGTGGCGTCCACAATAGGAAAAAGACGGTTCACAAGCAATGTTGGGTCATGTTGCACGATGTAAAAGATCATCCGAACAGCGCCAACCCGTGCTTGCGTATCCGCTGACTTGGCAATTGTGTCAGCGCATACCTCAATCACTCGATTGATTGAATGCTCAGCTATCTGATACACAGCATTAAGAAGCAAATCATGTCGTTTCCGCTCAGATTCAGTGTAGGGAAGTCGCGACTGCTTTTGGGCCCCGTTCGCTGCCGCCGTGGGTGTCTTCCTCACACTGCCACTGAGTGAAAACGCATCTGCTCCTAAAAGTTCAATGAGTCTCCAGATTGTGCGTTCAGACGAAAAGTATTTTTCATCACCCCACACATGCCATCCGTTTCCAGTAAGCTCAATCGCGACGTTTTGTAAGTTCATGGTCCATGACGAATCTTCAGCTGGCGAGCTCGACTTTGGATCGCGTCGTAACAATAACATGTCTATCGCACTTGTGACATCCTTGTGAATCATATGAGATACGCGCTCTGGAAACTTGATTGCAAGATTACCAAGAATAATGACAGCTAAACACGACGACTCGCTCACGAAATCAGCACAATCATCATGATCTCCTTGAACGCCACCAAGCGAGCTATCATTTACATCAGGCGTATCATCCGTCATTTCATCAACCGAGAAAAAATCCTCGCTATCAGGAGAGATTATCCGCTCGAGACTCGTTCGTCGTTCTTCTGCGCTGCTTGCACTGCTCCGTCGTTGTGACGCCATCGAACTCAAGTGCCGCTTTGGTTTCGGAGTGTTAGTGATCCCAATAACACCAGGTAGTAGCGCGTGCCAGCGCGAAATAGTCAGCGACATTTCCTTCGGGCGCGCATCAAGCTGCTCAATTCTCGCCGCAAGACACGTCCTCGCCGCAAGTTGAATCTCATACCGATCTGACGTCCAGAACCTTGCAAATCCGCGCAACCACGGCGGTTTATACATGTCACCTTGAACTTTCTCGGAGCCATTGAAAAGGATGTCAATGAATTTGTTGTACAATCCACTAATTTGACGCGCTGCATCAGCGTCCGTCACTTTACCAGCATAGCACCCACAGACTTGTACAACAAGAAGTAGATGTGCCAAAGCAGCGCAAACAACGTACACAATTGACGTTATCTCACCGCTGATTTTCAGCAAGTCCTGATGTGCGTGAAAAACAGTCAATGTGTTTGAGATACCACGTGATCCAAGCTTTGCTGGTACCGAGCTTCCCGCAACTTCGTCAGGGTCACATTTCTTGTTAAAATTCATAGACTCAAAGCTTCGGAAAAACAGCATATCAACCAATTTCTTCTCCTCGTCAGCTGTTTCTCCATTTCCATTCAAGTTCCTCTTCGCATCCCGCACCTCCGTACTGTCACCGTACAAACTCTCGACTGTGCGCCATGAATACAACGCAGACATAATTGCCTTTGCTGCGACCAAGGCAGGAGAATCGGGCGAGATAGTAACAGGAACTAGTTCTGAATCTTCAATCGACGGCACAAAATTGTCAAGTAGCACGAAAATATTGACAAATACTGTGGTTGCACCGTTAATCAGGTATCTTGAGTCTGTGAAAAACATCGAGTCTTCGGGAATTGTTGGTCGGATTTGAACGTAGCTGCGGTGTAAGTTTGGTACTTCTCCAAAAACAAAATCACGAAAATACTCACGAGACTTCCCATTCCTCCTCATTATCAATCGCCAGATCCGTTTGACTTTCAATTTTCCCGTTGCGCAGGTTGAACATGCGAGTACTCAAGTCGTCATACACAATCACCAAGATATTTGACTCCTTGGGTGTCGCAAGTAGCCTTATTCTCGCATGATGTCCTGGAATAGTACATATTCTTTTTGCTTCTTTCAAGTTCACAAGACATACAGTTCCGTCGCGCGAGGCAACGACTGCAAGATTATTCAAAATCGGATTGATCCGCGCGGAGAGATGCATCGAGTATAGTATAGGAGACCCAGCAAGCGCGATTCGCGGAGACAGAACCCAATCGCTGGAGTTGATGATGTATATTGAACCGCCACTGGTGCCGATGACAAGATACTCTGTGCCGGATAAAACCGTGACGGGACAAAGAAAAGTGACCGTTACGCCTGGCTCAGGGATGTGAATGGAGCGCTCGGGAGAGTCAAACGCGAGAAGGTATCGTTGAAGACTGTAAAAATTGACATAGGAGTCGCATCCAAAAACAAGCATGTCAGCGTACATTGTTTCAGCTTGACATGATCCAGAGGTTGGTGTTTTCCGTATCGCATTTCCGGCTGCGTCGATAGCAGTTGACAAAAGTGACACATGAAGGGATGAAGTCCATGGTGCTGTTTCGTCAAACCTCTGCTTACCGTCCTCATTCACAGACTTCGAAACTTCCTTAGCCGAGTCTTGCTTCTGTAATTCCTGATACGCAGCAGATGGCTCAAATGACGGAACAGGCAAATCACTCAGCGGGATATGCTGCGGTCGATAGACCGGATGCACGTCGTCGCTCCACGTAAAGGTTTTGAGACTACCTATCCTGTAAAACAGCTCCCCCTTGTGAAAGTAGAAATCAGTCACAATGTCTCTTGGAGTTGCTGCCTTTGAATGCAAAGAGAGATGTGTGTGAGATATACTCGGTTTGTACGCGAAGCAAAAAGTCATAGACAAAGTCCGCGCTTGATCTGGCTTTGTCCATGCGGGCATATGCTGGACGTCGCAAACAAGAGCTCCATTTTTGTGCCGAACGACCGCAAAAGTGACTTCATCAGCTCCGTTCCACAGTCCAAACCAGTTCCGATACCGGTCATCAACAGCGTCACTCGTGCTTGCTCCTCGGATATCGTCAAGCTGGTCGCTAGATACTAATTGAAATTGATCTTCTTCCCATTTGTAAAGACACCATCCATTTACTTGAACAACCAGCCAAAGAACTTCTCCAACAGTATGCACAGACAACACAGCACCATACTCTTGCTTTCCAAGCTGGGCGTTTACCAAAGCGCGGTCTAGTACAGGCGGAAGAGCGCGAGCGACCAAAGCGGATGCAGCAGGCTTTCCTTGCATGGCTTGACTCATGAATTGCTGACGAGCGTGGTTGAATAACGACATTGGAGCTCCACTGTTTGTGATTCTTTCGACGCGAGCCTCATGTGGCCAAATTTTCCAGTGCTGGCCGTGTCCCGTAGCGTTCAGTGTGACCATGCGTTCTGCAAACAGAGGAAGTGGGATTGGCCAGTCGTCTAGCATTCCGTCCATGATTATGTGAGGCTCCAGATTACTTTGGTGCAGGATACGCATTTCCGTGGATCTGCCGTAGACGATCAAGTAGGAATCAGTAGGAACGATGCCGCATGGCCGAAAAGGTACGGTGGTGCTGTTGAGAACGCGACCTGAGGGAAGCGAATGCTTGAGAATTTCACTGATCTGTTAGTCTTATGATATTTAAATCGCAAACAAAAAAAAATCACGAACCCGTTCTCAGCAACACTGATCAGGAGCTCCGAACGACCTTCGGTGTCTCGTGCTGTGATGCGGCGTAGAGCGACGACGGGAGAGAGACGGTGACCGGCAGTTGTGGAGAGAGGAGTGAGAGATTCGCATGCCTCGCTGCCATGACGCCATTGAAGGATTTCTATTGCGCCGTTTGCAAGGCCAAGAATTATTCCGCGCGAGAAGACAGTTGTGCAGATGAGGACCGAGTCAAGACGCCGTGGGCCGACGGGCGGAGTGAGCGCGACGCCAGAGTCGTCGGCAGATGCGGAGTGATCTGAGGCAGTGGCCTGTGACTGCAGGCTCTGTAACGCCCAGTCATTGTAGGAAAACGGCCAGTGAGTGAAAGGTAAGATCACAGGATATAGCGACATGCTGGAGGGAAAGAGGTCTGGATCCAGCGCGTCAGATCCGGAAGTTGGAAGACGGGCGACGGCGGGAGCGGGACGCTGAGACCGGCACAGAGAATACGCGACTGACTTGCTTTTCGGGGTCCAAAGATCACGCGGGGTGTTTATATACTAGTAAGAACGGACATGTTTGCGCGACGGAGAGGTGGTGTTAGGAGAAGACCGGATCGGAGCAGAGACGCGGTTCAATATTTTGTTTGGCTGTCGTCACGCCGCTGCCGCGCCTCCATCGCGCGGCTTGGACGTTTTGCGTCCAGAAATAATATCAAAATCTCGAATCTCGCATCTTTCCCCCTTCACAGGCCAAACACCGACTCGCGTTAATCATGGGTGTCTGCTTATCATGCACTCGGCAACAGGAGGCCGAAAGTCTTTTTGTATGTACAGATGTTTCGATCATATGCGAGGCGCAGAGTACTAACTGCATCTTTATAGCCTTCGGAAAGAGCTGGACTGCTGTCCGAATATGGACCTACGTATGTCGAGCGTCGACAGCTGAGAGACTGTGTAATGACTGACATTGTTTTTTTTGAAAGATCAATGACGATGCCAAATGAGGATGCACTTGCGCGGGATCGGACACTGCAACGAGAAGAAGCGATGGCGCGGATTGTGGCTCAAACTGAAGAGTGGGTGCATTTTGGAGTATATTTTGAGCGACATTAACAGCCACGCAGAAATCTCATTGATATATTTGCTGTTGGTGCGCCTGAAAGACGGCCAAATAACCATTCACTAGCGACGTACAAGTAAGCACAGATTACGTCAGTTGCGGAAACGAGCTAATCCAATTTTCAGATCAGCACTCGACTCGATAGACCTCGGGCCGGATGCAAGCGAGGTTTTGACGACTCCGAAAGTGACAGTGCTGAAGGACTTGAGTGAAGATGAGACGCAGCTGCTGCAGACGCTGGGAAAGCTGTCGAGTGACTATGTGGAAAGTCTGTACAGGGTAAAACGAGTCGGTCCGCTTGTTGTGAAGTTGGACGGTTAGAGGTGGCATGTGAAGTTTAAAAGGTGTTTTATTTTTCAGGGCGTTTCTTGTTTTTGTATAGGGAAAGAAAATTGCATTGCGAATCTAGTAGGTTTATCTATTACACCTGGGAAAGTCCGCCGTCGACGGGAACGACAGCAGCAGTCATGTAGCTACTGTCATCCGATGCCAGAAAGGCCGCCGCTGCCGCGACTTCCTCGGGCTGCCCCACTCGCTGCAGCGGCACACGTTCGGCAAAAGCCTTCACGCCCGCGTCGCCTATGACTTCCTTTGCCAATTCTGCAGCAATAGGCCCAGGAGATAGCACGTTGACGCGGATTCCCGATCCTTTAAGATCCTGCGCCCAGGACTGAGCGAGATTGCGCACGGCAGCCTTGCTGGCGGTGTACAGGCTGAAAGAGGGGCCACCGGTTCGGCTGGAAGCTGCGCCGACGAGGATGATTGAGCTGCCTGGACCCATGAGCGGCACAGCTTTCTGGACAGTGAAGACGACGCCTTTGATGTTTGTGCCCAAGGTGTCGTCGACATGCTCGACGGTGACTTGAGAGAGCGGAAGCGGGCCGCCAGAGCCAGCGTTGGCGACGAGGATGTCAAGAGATCCGCGTTCGTCCTTCACCGTGGCGTAGAGTCGATCGAGGTCGTCCATGTCGCAGACCGAGCCTTTGACCGCGCGAGCGGAGGCACCGAGAACAGCGAGAGCAGCGTCGAGCTGTTGCTGACGACGGCCAAAGATGTAGACAAACGCGCCTTCGTCGATAAAGCGCTTAGCGGTCGCGAGACCGATGCGGGTCGCGCCGCCGGTGATCACGGCTGTCTTTCCTTGCAATCTGGACATTGTGAAGCGAACGTTGGTGGAGTCAGTTTGTGGCGGAAAATGAGGACACTTAAGAGCAGCTGCTCCAGTTCAGCGGTCACGGAGGCCATGGCTTTATAGACCGCGAGAATGGGGGTGGGGGGTGGTGGTGTTTGCAGTACTGGTGCTGTACGGTCCAGCTATTCAGCGGTAGACGTCGGGGAAACTGAGAAAACGCCGGCGGAATTCTGGCTCCGGGGGTGAAGTGCGCGAGTTTTTCCGGTCTTCGGGTTGGGGGAGAACGGCTGGAAGGGGTATAACTGCGTGAGAACTCTCGGTACTTCATGGCTTTGTATAGCTTCACTATTATAGAAGCACCACAAACAGCAAGAGCATGGAAGTAGAGGAGCATAGAAGTCAGTACAAGCTGAGTGCACCAGTTACAGTGGAAGAAGCTGGAGCATCTTCATAATTACGAGCATCTAGTATCTAGAGCCTAAAGTACTACAGGGGGCACCGTAATACGCGTATCTAGAACGCTGGTCTCCACGAGAATATCTATAGATGCCTAGCATCACTTACTCCCTTAATCCTTTCCTGGTCACGAGTCAAGAAATTGAACAGTTTTCGCTAAAAAAAAAATCAAAGTAAAACACCAAGTCCATCATGCCTGCCGTCAAGCTCCTGTGGGCTCATTGGATTCTACAACCTGCCGCTGACAGTCGTTGTTCACGCTGTCGCGCACGGCGATCGAACACGTTCTGCTTTCAACACCATCTTCAAAACACCACGCGTCTTTGTCGAACGGAAACACGCGACACGCGTCGCTTTCTTTGCCGGGGACGCGTCGCGGGCTGCGCGTCCGCGATGATCGAGCGCGTTGTCGCTCGGCTATCGAGGACCCTGGCGCGGGCTTTTTGTGTATACTGGGGTGCTGAACACGGGTGTGCTGCATGCAACTGTGCCCGTGTCACACACCCAAAATAAGCCATCACGCATGAGCGGGGGCAGCAGCGCCACGCCCAAAAATACCTCCACCGCCGCTGCAGCAAAGGGATACATATATGTATTTACTGTATGTCTCCAGTCCCCGTTTCTGATATTCCCTCTTTTGCTCTGTTTCTGTCGACCTTTCGCCTCAATCGCCTCAATTGCCTCGTCTGCTCCAATCGCCACCGTCGCTGCTCCCTCATTTAAGAGCTCGCGCACGCTTCCGCTGCCGCCGTCCCGCGTCTCCGGTCGCCTCTCCGCCTTGTTTCTCTCTCGTGTCTTCCCCACCTCCCCGTGCTCCTCTCGCCGCTTCTTCACATATCGCACACAATGTCCTCAAGCCCGCAGGACATTCCTCGCCTTGGCGGCATTCCGCTCAAGTACATCTCGTTGGTCGCGGTAAGTCCTGGCTCGCAACTCCTCTCACGCCGCTGTTCGCTGTGCTAACTCGTCCGCCAGCTCACCTTCCAAAACTCGGCCCTTATCGTCGTATGTGCTCCTTTGTTCCTCGCCGAGCACCCCGCTTAACCAGCTCTTCAGATCATGCATTACTCTCGCGTCATGCCCGGCTACGACTCCAGCACCCGCTACTTCTCCTCCACAGCCGTTCTTCTGAACGAAATCATCAAGCTCACCATCTGCGGTGCCATCGCCCTCTGCACCATTAGACCAAACAGAGTCCTCGCCGAAGTTTTCAGCCAAGACTGCTGGAAACTAGCCATTCCTGCGTGTCTCTACACAGTTAGTCGACCTCAGACACACTTTTTACCCACGAACTCCCGCTGACTCTCGCAGATCCAAAACAGTCTCCAGTACGTTGCCGTCTCCAACCTCGACGCGGCTACCTTCCAGGTCACATACCAGCTTAAAATCATCACCACAGCCGTGTTCTCAGTCACGATGCTCCATCGATTGCTCACATCGCTCAAGTGGATTTCCCTCCTCCTGCTCACCTGTGGCATCGCCCTCGTCCAGCTCCCAACTGACATTCTCGCCTCTGTCGCCTCTGCATTCAACATCTCTGCATCCTTCAGCTCAGAAGACGAAACAAAGTCAGAGTCTCACTCTCTTCAAGGTGAGAACGAAATGAACAGAATGCTTGGCCTCATCGCCGTCTTCATCTCCTGCGTTCTCTCCGGCCTCGCCGGCGTTTACTTTGAAAAGGTCCTCAAAGGCTCCAAAGCCTCTCTTTGGATTCGCAACGTCCAGCTCAGTTTCTTCTCTCTTTTCCCTGCATTTTTCATTGGTGTCCTATGGAAAGATGGCGCCCAAATCGCCGAAAAGGGCTTTTTCTTTGGCTATAACGGCGTCGTCTGGACTGCCATTGGTTTCCAAGCTGTCGGCGGTATCGTTGTCGCGCTCTGCGTCAACTTTGCCGACAACATTGCCAAAAACTTTGCAACTTCAATCTCAATCCTTCTCAGTTTCATCGCTAGCGTCTACTTCTTTGACTTTGTTGTCACATCAAACTTTGTCCTTGGCGCACTCATGGTCCTTTGCGCTACCTACATGTACTCAAAGCCTGATCGTCGGCCAACAAGCGCGGGCGGTACAGTCCCATTGCAGACAGTGACTGATGAAGGAAATCGGAGACCCCGCGACATCGAATCAAGCGGCAAACTTCAATAAATAGCATACAAAGTGTTTTCGATATCTAGAATGTAAAGACCAAAACATCGTTTTCAACTGCAAGTGTTGATTACATACACATACAACAAGGTGGAGGTGTCAGCTGTTATTCTGTACTTTTAGTATAGTCCTTTTATTACGTTTGTAATGATCAATGCATTCATATTTGACATTTATTCTTACAATACTCGTCGCTACTACTATACATCGCTACTCATACATACAGCTAATACGGCTCAAACGATCCCTCCCGTGTCTCTCGCTCTTCCCGTTCCTTCACATCGCGATCAATATCTCTCAGCTGCTTAACACTCAACACCCATGGTTTACACAGCACAAGTCTGTGAAACTCACTAACTTTATCCCAAAACTCGACTTCCTTGATTGGATCTGTTACTCTCGTGACTTCTTCAGCATCAATCTGTACGTCCTGACGATAACTCGAAACTGTACCCGTAATTTGAATGTACACCGGAAGTTCAACACTCAAAAGCCATGCTGTGTCGAGCGTGAGACGAAGACAGCATTTTATCGTCCCGCCGGAAAAATCATCAACTATCTTGTCAGTTCTGCTTCACCACTTAAACCAAGGAAAAAGCAACATACGAGTCAAGACCAGCCTTTGATCATACAATACCGAATCAATACATATTCCCAACGCCTCAATCCTTCTTATCGGATGATTTATCCAAAAAAAATCGTATATCCTCGACATATCAGAGGCAAACTGATCCCGCGCTGGATCCATAAACTTTGCATATCTCTTCAATCTGTGCAGTTCACGAACACGAAACGGAACGACTCGCAATGCAGTAGGCGATTGCAAATAGTACCGACGCATGTAGAACATTATTTGACGACCGTCTTTTGCATTGCGCAATGTAAATAGAATACGATGCCGTAGAAATGTCTGCGTTCGGTGGTCTAATGAATTAAGTCCGCACTTTCCGGTGTCATTCAAACCTAGCTCGGCTTCCACAGTCTCAGTCGCACTCTGATATGACTGTATGGCTTTGGATCCACCCGCGTCAAGTGGAACCGAAGAGATTTTTCGCACTTCAGTTTTAACTGTGTACTCGTCCCTGTCAATTGCTGCGTTCAGGCAAACATTACTGGAGTACCGCTTTTCCTTCAGTGCATGGCGTATTAACTGATCACTGAGCTGTTTGTCGTCCTCCTCGCTTTCGTCGCCTTGAAAATTCAGACTCTTGTTTTCAAGACGCTGATCCTGCGCACCCATCTCGTACGAATCGCGGTACTCATTCTTCTGCTCCATCTCCGCTGTATCCATCACAACATTCGCTCTTGTCACAGGCTCAAAATCAAGCCCTGAAAACGGATTCGTACTTCGCAAATTACTCATAATCGCACTTGGTCGACTCGCAGTAGTTGCCGTCATTTGCGGGCGTGAATGAGAATCTGTAGCTTCTTGTTGTGATGAAGACGTATACGACGTCATTCGACTTGACAAAGTTGCGTAACTTGACAATTGAACATTGAGAGGTAAATTCTGCGACACGGGATTCACGCTTCTTGTAATGCGTGAGTATACGGCTGGTGTATATGCATGCACGCTATCTTGTCTGCTTGCAACAGCATAAGTCGTAGGTTGATACACATTTTTCCATCGATTTCCACCACTAACATTAACATCGTCTTCATCCGAATCATCCAAAATCTGCTTCAATCCCTGATTTGTGAACGATGCTTCGCTCGCAACAGTCGCACTTCCAGCCTCCGGCTTTATCGACGACAACACCCGCTGCACAATCCCAACACCCAATCCAGGGTTCACTCCACTTCCCGCCGTATGACTTTCGTGCAGCTCATTTCGCGGCTTTCGTCGTCCTCGTCGTCGTCTTCGAGGTTTCCCTTCTTCTCTTGTACCACCAGTCTTCACAGTAATCACCTCGATCTTCGGCTTTGTCGCGGTAGCGGGCACAGCCGGTGCGTTTAACGCTCGTGATTCTCGGCCTTTGCGTCTGCTGCGACCCATTGCATTACTGTGGATATCCGTGCAGACGTATGTATCTGCGTGGGGTTAAAGGCGTTTGTTTACATTCACGCGCGTCAAACGCGGCGAATTGGGAGTTCTCCGCGGATTTAATTTTCTCGTTAAAGCAGGACTGGACGCGAGCTGATCGAAGCACGCCAGCAGCTGATAAGACTGCTTTGGCACTGCGCAACTCTATCTGTAGTAATAAATTCATACACTTTTTCACAAGATCGAATATACGAGCTTCCAACTTATAAGTCAGAATGACGCATAGTGATTGCTTTGTCTTTAATGCAGGAGAGGGAGTATTAAACATTATGAAAAGCTGACATTTCAGCAGTATGGTACATATCCCACAGTTAAGTGGTTTAAATTCCATGAGATCGATATTATGTATGTCTTCCAAGTAGCGTCGACAGTTCGTTTCGGCAGCAACAGTAATCAAAATCATACTCTGCACGCCCCAGAAATGCATGACCATGGCGACTCAACATTTTACATAGAAGCTTGGCCATTAAACTAATAACTGAATATTGGCGCTGGAAAAATAAAATGAAGTTACGCGAGCTGAAAGCGCAAGGTCGAAAACTCGTTAAATTTGTGATCGTGAACAGTTATGATGTGATACCCTTGCACAAAGAACGCCAGCAATACCTGTCGCTGGCGCGTGGCGCTCTTTTATGGACTGTGACACAAAGTTGCCTTTGCCTTGTATTTGGTGAATGCAGTGCGATCAAAACTGTACACGCGGTTACCCGTTTAATTCGCGTTCCGCGGGTTGTTTGCCGTGGGTAACACGATCCATCGCTTTGGACGTACGGGGGACGCGCTGTACACAACTGTGTGCGCGTGTGCTACCCAGATGAAGTTGC
>JANIWG010000200.1:0-17022 GCA_030705025.1 Myxozyma udenii
GCGCATTATTTTTCCGTCCTGGGTTCAGTCTTCGGATCTTATTGCTGACGGTTTCACCAAACCTCTTCCTCGTCCGGCACACGAGACGTTTTTAAGTCGCTTGCGTCTCACCGCTCCTGCTTGAGTTTTATTGTTATATTTATCTTCCTTTTGTCATAGTTCCATATTTCTCTCTGTGGTGGGGGGGTGTTGGAGTCTAGCCAGGGTTGGGGCTGGGCACCATATAGATACCTCCTCCTGCCGTATCTCCTTTTATAGAATATAATCCTCATCGAAAAATATTCCACTATAACAGTGGACAGGCTCACTTGAGGGGCTGGAAACGCGAGAAATCCAATTTATCCAATTTTGGAAGTGTCGGTTTCTCTTGCGCGAAACGTACGTACGGAGTTGAGTGCGATCCTTTCAATCGATCGATAACATAACCATCTCTACATTTTTTTTCTCTCTAAAAATGACGTTCTAATTCATGAAACTATACCAATATCCAACAAATAAAACAAAAAAACCCAGTGCCAAATGCTTACAGTGACTTAACAGCGACAGCGACACGTTCCTTTCCGGTTTCATCAAGCTCGACAACTTCACCGAACTCTGACGCCTCCATCGAGTCAACATCTCCCTTTTCTTCCAAGCCAGCCTGTTCCATGTTCATCGCAGCAATAAGAGACTGCGGGTCGCGACCAAGTCTCTTATCACGGCGTTCGAAGTAAATTGGAATAGGGATGGCAAGGATTTCGATGACGGACCACACAAGCGACCAGATGTAACCACCGCGGTAACGGGGAGCAAGCGAAGTGGGCCATGCAACAAGGGGAACGACGAGATTGACAACGACCCAGCCGACGTTGACAACGGCGATAGCAGTAGAACGGGCCTCAAGATCGTGCGAATACTGCTCGGCGAGCCACGCGAAAATGAGGTTAGTAGGGCCAGTACCGGCGCCAAGACCAATGAAGGCAAAGAACTTCGCGCCGTCTGGCACATTCCAAACAGTAAGAATGACGTTGCAGACGAGAATGAGAATACCGGCCAAAAGGAAGGAGTCCCAACGGTTTCCACGCCAGTCAGAGTACCAGCCACTGACAATGTTAGACACAATCTGAACAGCGTAACTGATAGTCGAGAGATTGTTAACCATGGAAACACCGTACTGGGGCTTCGAGTTAAGCCACAGAAGGTAAGGAGTAGTCGAAGGATAAGGAGTCATCCAGAAAATGTTTCCGATAATGAAGAAAGTGTACAACTTCCAGCCCTTAAACAAACGCTTGATGAGAGTGCGATCGAGACCACTAGTCTTGCCGAATCCATCTCTGGTAAGACGCTCAACTGCAAGCGTGCGCTCACGGTCATTCAAAAAGCGAGACTTGGTCTTGTCCGGAACGTTGGGGCAGAACATGAAACCAATGACGGCGCAAGGGATGGTAATGATAGCGCAGATAATGAACAACCACCGCCAGCCAGCAAGACCACCGACGCCGTGAAGGTTGGTAAACGCAGCAGACTGCAGGTAACCAGAGAACATAGCACCAAGCGGGTAGACTGAAGCGTAAATCTGGTTGCGCTTGCCAAGTTCACGACGGGTGTACCACGAGTTAACAATGTGAGCGTTACCGACGAACGCAGCGGTAGCAGAGACACCGACAAGGAAACGAAGAGCCATCAAACTTTTGTAGTCCTTGATAAACGCAGTTCCGAGAGTGACGGCACCCCAGACGCACTCAGCGGCAGGGAGGTAGTACTCAGCTGGAAGCTTGGTGAGAACCACGTTAGAGGGAATCTGGAAGAGACAGTATCCGACATAGTACATTGACGTAGCGTAGTTGAGACGGTTGCCAGTCAGATCGAGGTCGTCGCGCATACCAGCAGTGTAAGCATTGGCTAAGCACGTTAGTGTCCAAATTCTGATAGACTTCAAAGAAAAGCAACATACAAAGAGCAGCGATATCCAAGTTCTTGGTGAAGTAGGAAATGCAAGAGAACGAAAGCACAAGCCAGTCAATCTTGAAAACGAGACGACGCTCCTCAAGAGACATCTCAGCGGGATACCAATCAATCCATTCTGCAATCTTGTTGATGAAGTTCTTCTTCTCGGGAACGGCAGGCTCCGGGGAAACAGTCGAGGAGAGCTGCGAGGGAGTGGATTCGATATCTTCCTTGACCATTGTGAAGTGTGCTATAGAATCAGGCTGCCACAGTGACCTTAGAGAAGCCAAGATGAGCCAAGTATTTTTTCGTGAAGGTGCCAAGCTTTGGGTATTTATAGGGAGCCGTGACATGCTAGCCCGGTAGTCTTTGTCCGATTCACTGACGCAAAAGTCTCGACGTTGCCGAAAAGTGAGACTCGTTTGATTGGACTTGAGACACTAGTCAAACTCAAGATTGCGGCAATACATTGCACGCTGGGAGGCTGGGATGTACTGTGGGCGGTGAATACAAAGCCGACGCCACGATGACTTTGCCCAGTATGCTTCAGTATGGTTGAGAGGCTTAAGGTTTGTGCCGAAACAGTTTGTGCAGCAGCCGGCAGCGGCTTCCATATACGGCCCACCGGTTGTCGTTTTCGACGCCACAGGCTCAGGGAATGAAACCACCGCGTCGTTGCTGTTCCTAAAGGATCATGATCAACCTGCCCTTGAAGCTGTTTGTCAGAGCCTGAAGTTTGACCTATTCGTAGACTCCGGGTGTGAACAGAGCCCTAGAGAAAGTGTCCGCGCTATGCCCAGAGCACGGATCTTCATTTTCGACGCACCGGCTTTGAGCTAGTCGTAGCACAAACTCGACTTATCGGCACAGACTTATCGAGCACAGACTTTATCAGCACGGGCGGTGTAACACTGTGGAGCTTATCTCAAGCTTTTTGCACACTATACACCATCTGGAGCACAGGCCCTTCACACTTGGGCTTAGCTTTGGCCAAAACCCACCGCGCACAATGCTGCAGAATGTGCTTCGTGCACTGCAAAATGCAGACCGTGCTTTTGATAAGACCCACGCCCGTGCCTTGTTGTGCAGCAATTTAGATAGGGCCGCGTCACCAAAAGAGAGTCTTTTTCGAGCGCGTGGGCCTGGAGGCATTAAGCTTGCAAACTCAGTTAAATCATCACAGGTACAATACGGTACTTTTTAACACTGTAGCAAAGGGGCCATCTGCACTGTATGTCGCGACTGACAAAACGGACAAAACAGCCCAGCTGTGTGAACGTAAGCATAAGATGGCACTCCAACTAGCATCAAACCGTGCCATCAGTCAAACAGGTGTCGTCACTACAAAACATGTGGATTTTTTACAAGTACTGAAACGTCGTCAGCGCGATATGCATGCGAAACACAGATGATATATAACCACCTTCATGGCTAGAGTAGGTTTACTCGAACGCACGGAGCATCGCGGCACGGGGCATCCGATTCGTATTTGAGCTCGGGCTCGTATATAAAAAAGCACTATATAGTCGCAATTTGATTGGATTGGCGCACGAGCCTTTTTCATAAGTTAAACCATTGGCTAAAATGTGTAAAGGCTCTTTACAATATCGGTGATGATGTGCTGAGCGAGGCTGCCCGCTGTAACGAAAATTCAAAGTCTTTTTGCGCGAAGTTTGGATCTGGTTGAATTCTGTAAGACACCGATATGAGATGGCAATTGATATCGGCTATGAAGCATAAGGTGCGATTGACCAAGAAACTTTGCGTGGGGAGGGATTGCTCGCAGGAAAAAGTGGCGTCGAAGAGCTACATAGTTTGTCTTTCAGCCATGTTTATGGCAAAGCTCAAACGTCTACGCCGTGTAACTATATCAACAAGTCATAAATGCAAGAATTGTATCTATACTACCAAAGCCACTACAAAAAATGCTATGTACGTTCTCCCGAGATGGCGCAAAATCTTTGCATCCGAGAGGTTTCGCGCTTGTGTATTAGTCCGGTCCCAGAAACCTGCATAACCAGGTTTGTAGCTCTACATTATTTCCATCAGAAAAAAGGTAAATTAGAGTGATGCCAATTGAAGTAGACTAGTGGTAGAGGTAATTTCTATCCGACGTACGTGTCTTACCTGCGTGGACGACCATTACCGGGGAATGAGCACAAATGCCGAGCCTGCCAATCTGCCACCAGCCACCCACCTTTAATTCACCCTGAACCCCTAAATGTCTTACGTTCCTCAATCTTTGACTTGTAATGAGGTGTCATGATTAATTTGATGTTCATTTCGCTTTTATATGATTCAGAAAGAATTGGCGATGCCGGTTTGTACGCTACGCAAGAGTTCAGTGGAGTACAAACGAAAAGCTGTCTAACATGAAGACCGTATCAGGATTCTTAATTTATCAAATTGCATGTATTACAAGAACCAACTATTTCATATCAAACTAAACTCATTTACAGCATTTATATGGCCTGTGCGGACACAGTGACCTTCTGTTTTCCAACCTCGTCGTCAAGCTCAACAACCTCGCCGAGATCAGATCCATCTATTGAGCCAAGATCACCCTTCTCCTCCATGCCAGCTTGTTCCATATTCATAGCGGCAACAAGTGACTGAGGATCACGGCCAAGTCTTTTATCACGACGCTCAAAGTAAACAGGAACGGGAATGACAAGGATCTGGATAACCGACCAAACAAGAGACCAAATGTAACCACCGCGGTAGCGAGGAGCCTTTGAAGTAGGCCAAGCGACAAGAGGAACGACAAGATTAATGACAACCCAGCCGACATTGACAATGGCAATAGCAGTAGAACGGGCCTCAAGATCATGCGAATACTGCTCTGCGAGCCACGCAAAAATAAGGTTGGTAGGACCCGTGCCGACGCCGAGGGCAATGAAAGCAAAAAACTTGGCGGCATTAGAAACTTCCCAAATGCAGAGAATGATGTTGCAAGCAAGAATGAGAAGACCGGCAAACAAAAATGAATCCCAGCGATTTCCGCGCCAATCGGAATACCAGCCACTGACCATGTTCGAAACAATCGAGACCGCGTAACCAATAGTAGACAAGTTGTTGACAGTAGCAACGCTGTACTTCGGTTGCGAGTAAAGCCACAAAAGATAAGGTGTGCCAGAAGGATAAGGTGTCATCCAGAAAATATTTCCAATGATGAAGAAGGTGTAAAGCTTCCAACCCTTGAGCAAACGCTTGATGAGAGTACGATCGAGACCACGGCTCTTGCCAAATCCATCCTTCGTAAGACGCTCAATAGCAAGCGCGCGCTCACGCGCGTTCAAAAATCGAGACTTGGTCTTGTCCGGAACATTGGGGCAGAATATGTAACCAATGACGGCGCAAGGGATGGTAATGATAGCACAGATGATGAACAACCACCGCCAGCCAGCAAGGCCACCGACACCGTGGAGGTTGGTGAACGCAGCAGACTGCAGGTAACCTGAGAACATAGCACCAAGGGGATAAACTGAAGCGTAGATCTGGTTGCGCTTGCCAAGCTCGCGACGAGTGTACCATGAGTTGACAATGTGAGCGTTACCGACAAACGCAGCGGTAGCAGAAACACCGACGAGGAAACGGAGAGCCATCAAGCTTTTGTAATCCTTGATAAAAGCAGTTCCGAGAGTAACGATACCCCAGCAACATTCTGCAGCGGGAAGATAAATCTCAGCGGGCAGACTAGTGAGAAATATATTGGAAGGAATTTGGAAAAGACAGTAGCCAACATAGTACATTGACGTAGCATAGTTGAGGCGGTCACCGGTCAAGTCAAGGTCGTCGCGCATACCAGCGGTGTAAGCATTGGCTAAAGGTCAGCACAAGTGCAATCAAGTAGACGGTAAAGGCTTACAAAGGGCAGCAATGTCCAAGTTCTTTGTGAAGAACGAGATGCAAGAGAAAGACAAAACAAGCCAGTCAATCTTGAATACAAGATGACGCTCCTCGAGAGACATCTCTTTAGGATACCAATCAATCCATTCTGCGAAGCGCTGGAAGATATTCTTCTTTTCCTCCACAGTAGACTCGGTGACCGTAACAGCCTGGTCCCGCACAGAGTAAGCTTCCGTAGCTGATTCGATATCTCCCTGAACCATGGTAGCAGCGGTGTATACTGATCAAATCAGCAAGGCAGGAATCTGTCAAGCGGGTCGCCCATCTCGATTTATATATGTCGTCTGGAAGCAGATTTTATGTGTGTGATAAAAGCAAAGCCGGCTGCAGCAACCAAATGCTTCATATTGGCTGTCGCTGAGACATCCTGGATAAGTGCGATATGCCAAGGCCAGACATGTGGCTTGGCTTAAACGTGAGGCGACTGAGATTCTGTGCTTCAAATCACCAGATAGTGCAGCACCGTTTATCAAATATGGCGTAAGTAGATCGAACGGAGCAGGCAAATGATGTCTGACTTTGAGATCCAATAGAAAGAATGCTCCTATCCAGACTGGCGATACATGTGCTGCGGAACGGGATTCGGATATCGTGAAAGCGCAATTGTCCATCACACTAGTTGCATAGTACTTGGTTGCCTCAACTGATTTGCTCTGCTGTCTTTTTGATATCAGTGTCATGCGACAGCAATTTGAAAATAACGGAAAACATGTAACTGCAGTCTACCCTGCCATATGGCATTCGCCTTCGATTTAGTCACCCCAGACTCACGATATCAGCTTCTAGCGTTGTAGATCGCGGTGTCAAAACAATAGCGCATTGTTCACATCCATCTGTAAATCGTGCACGGGAGTCATCGTAGCTGCCCATTGCACACTGCACGGACAGCTGCTGCGAATTTGTGCCTGGTCAATTAAATTTCCGTTAGCTCACTAGTTGAAAATCATGGCTGATCAGTGAGCCGTCGTGCTGCACGCACCACCCGGTACTGCACGGATAATAGCATATCCTCGAGTCTAGATAAACTAGCCGTACGAAAACGACCTACGATTTCCACACCGTTATAATGAAAGCAATCCACTCGGCCATGCGCCAAGTCTTGCAAAGACCTCTTTGGCAGAGTATAGGTCTAACGCGTATTGAGTTCTTGGCTTGCAATCGCAGGTTGGCAAATTCTTATCTACACAAAAGTCGACTCTTCGCCAAGTCGACGCGATGCAACTGCAAACGCTTGAATTAGGAAATGACGAGCGAAGTCTATACACGTACGTGCATTTTGTGACGGAAAAAAAAGCTTGTGGAGAAGGCAAGCTGTGCAAAAGCTTAATACGACAATCATGACTCCAAATCTTCTCTAATTCGCTTAAAACTTTTGCTTGGACCCCCAACTGCCGAGAGAAAGCATTGACGCAGCGTAAAAACGCGCTATGAATTCGTGCAAATCTGTGCCTTTTTTTTGGGCGTTCACGTAAAATAATTCCACCATAGACGGCAGTATATAGAGTGCGAGCTGAGCCATGTTTCAGCGTCAAACACGTTCAACTGATAAACCAGTTCTAGTCTGGTTGCATGCCAATGCTCCGTTATCAGTCCCCTACTGATATGCCAAATTGTTTCTTGGCATCGACTTTCTTGTCCACACGCTAGTAAAGTGGTTGAAGGAATCTTAAATCGTGTGGCGGATTGCGGATAAGCGAAGGTTTAGCCGGCTATGCAACTCTTTCCTAATACGGATAAGTGCAGCGCCTGCATATCGATATACAACTATCTTTTAGTCCTTGGAGACAGGAAAAACTACATATCGTAAGCACCAATTCAAAACACGAAACAGCTGTTAAAAAGAGCCACGATATATGTCGCCGCCCACTGACATGGCCGAGTTTTTCAAGACTGCTGAAAACGGCAAAGAGATCCACAGCGTGCAGCCGCGTCAGCACAAGTCCCAATGTTTCACGGCTGCGTAGTGTAAGCAAGGGTACGGGCTAAACCGATCCGTTATATAACGTTCGACCTGCCCGCCCACTCTTGCACGTCTTCTCTTTTCTTTTCCTCTTTTCTTCACATTGTGTGATACAACCGCAGAGGTCTTATACTGCTTTTCCGTGATTATACTTTTGCTATACTTTCTGTATAGCACGATCACTTCAAAGCACAGGTCATACTAATTCAGTTGATCTGATTTGATTTGCTGCATCGTTTAGTGTAGCTTTTGAAGTTTGGGTGGCGTAGGCTGTGATCGTCACTTGGACCTAATAGTACTCTAGGTAATTTTCTTTCCCTGTTTCGTCTCTTTTTTCGCAAATTAGAAGCGGTACGGTTTCAGATTTTGTGGTTGAATCATTTAACCTTGGTTTCAAACTAGTAGTAGCTTGGTGCTGTCTGGGTAGCAAAGAAGTGGGTGTATTTGCTGTAACAACGAGCCGCCACAATCAACCTCGATTTTAGTCCATCCGTATCGCTTTATTCTCGCTTCTCAAGGACCATATCGACTGAACTTGTTCTAACACTTGGTATACTAGTTGCATTCATCATATCTGGCTGTCTGGATTACTAGTCCAAACCTTTCAATACCCATAATACTTTTTTATCTCGTTTACAATAGAGTACGAAGTTTTACATCGTAACGACTTCGACCGTATTTTTCTTTGGTAGTACGACATAAATCTGTATTGCTCTTTGGTTACTACTGCGTGTGGACGTATTTCTAAGCCAAAAGGTGCAAAATATAAAGAAATCAGAAGCGGTCTAAGCTGCGTCCAAATTAGTTCTGGTCATAAAGGATTCCCAGAGGATAAGCCGATATTTTGCCTAGAAAAGTGTCTAAAAGAAAACCGATTTCATTTACAGTAATTCATCATGTCCGCTGAGCTTGCTGAATTTGAGACGTTGCTATCGAGCATGCTGGAATTGCGTCCGCCTGGCGTCTCCGGTAGTAAGATCAGACGGTTGTCTGAGATTGCGATGCATAACATTCAGGTATATACGCCCCCCGCTAAATCGCTAAGCAGCGATCGCCTTTTTACCAAAAGTATTGAAGCTAAATCAAAATCATTCCAGTTCGAGTCTGTACTCGTGCAGAAACTGTACACACATTTCAAGAGAGCGCCTGCAAACTATAAGCTTGGAGCGCTGTATGTCGTCGATGCGATCCTTCGCGCATACTACGAGGAGGCTAAAAAAGCCGGTCAACAGGTCAGTGCCGAGGCTCCAGAAGGCACGTATGGTGCTGCTGTGTACCGAATCACCGACATTATCGACTCATTGATGGAGGATGCGGCATCTGCTCCGCAAGATCAACAGGTATGTGATTTTTGTATTTTTGGAGTTGAAAACATGTAGTAACAGCAACAGGAGAAAATCGTCAAAGTCATTGACATTTGGGAGCGTGCAGCGACGTTTTCGCCCGCGCTCTTAAGCAAGATGCGTTCATACTTTTCAAAGCAGAATGGCTCGACTACACCCCCACGACCACCGCCATCGTACCTTCTGTCTGAGAAGAAGGACGCGGCACCAGTTGCGCCTGCTGCGCCTGCTGCGCCGGCCAACACTTCTTCTATTCTCGAAGCGCTGGCTAGTATCGCCAAGCAAGGCAGCGAATCTACGACGCCAGATGTTACAGCGCCCCCTCCTCCACCACCGCAGTCCAACTCTCCTGCTCCGCCGCCACAGAACCAATTCGGCGGTCTTGCTTCGGTGCTTGGCGGTAATTTTGGCGTTTCCGCGCCACCAGCGCCTACAGCACCTGCTCCTGTATCAGCGGCACCACAACTTGATCTTTCGAGCCTGCTCGGTAACATTGCAGGCGCGACACCGCCTTCTGCACCGGTGCATGCGGTGCCTTCCGCGCCTCCTTCGTCAGGACCTGATCTTTCTTCAATTTTGCCTCTTTTGGCGGGTAATAATAACAGTCCCGCACCACCCGCTGCACCTGGTGCGAACGGGGCAGCAGGAGCAGGAGGCATGGATCAGCAGCTTGCGCTGATGCAGTTGCTACTTGCGCAAGGAATGCCGATCAACCAAGTTGCGTCGCTGATGCAAGCGGCAGGTGGTATTACACTTGGTCAGCAACCGCCGACTGCGACGCCGTCATGGCAGCAAAACAACAATTCGTACGGGTCGGATCAAGATCGAGGACGTGGATACGGAGGCGGAATGGGAGAGCGTCGCCGGAGTCGATCGCCACCTGGTGGCGGCCGTCGTCGGTCGCGTTCGCCGACATTTAGATCGCGTAGTCCAAGAGGACATCGCTCCGTGACACCGGATCAGAGAGATATCTACCATCGTCCGCCCGAGGTGCGGCCGAGAACGGTTACGATGGATCCTAATGTGCCGCCTGGCTGCGTGCGCGTGCTTTCGCGGACGCTGTTTGTTGGTGGTATTCCGCACTCGATGACAGAAGAGGCGTTGGTTTCTATATTCGAACAGGCGTCGCCTGTGCAGAGTGTTATTATGAACAAGGACAAGCGATGCGCCTTCCTGAAGGTGTATTACCGATCTGATGCCGAGCTGATCAAGAACACGATGGAGACGTACTCCGAAGAAGATTTTACGCTGCGATGCCGATGGGGTGTTGGCTTTGGACCTCGAGACTGCTGCGAGTACTCTGTTGGAATTTCTACGATTCCGATTGATCGTCTGACGGATGCTGATCGGAGATGGATCACTACGGCGGAGTACGGTGGTACTGGAGGTCATAAGTTGGAGAGTGGAATGCAGGTGGAGGAACCGGATATTGAGATTGGAGCGGGAGTGTCGAGTAAAGCGATCAGTAAGCGCATGCCGACGAATATGGGAGGTGAAATGGGACCGAAGTCGACGATTCCGGTTGAGCGGTCGCGACGAGCGCGACGCCGGTGAGTATTCCGTGGTCTGTTGTTTAGTTGTTTAGTTGTAAGTTTATAAAAATGTGTGTGCATAGCTCTAGAGTATAAAGCGGCTGCAGTCCAAATTAGCACATGTAAATCTCCGAGCTGGATGTGCGCGAGCTCGCCGCACGAAGCACATACGTCATCGCCAAGTCGCACGCGGCACGAGTGTGGAGTTCCATATGAGTCCTCCTCAATTTCACTCTACGCTCCTCCTCTTTTCCTCCACGACCTTTGCGACACCCCTTCCAACGGGCATATAGAAACCGACAACACTCGAAGTACGCCATTGCAAAGTGAAGAAGACAGATGCCGCAGCCACCGGACGCAGACGTTGAAGAAGCAAGCCTTCCGGTGGAGCCGCCGCCACCATACACGCTTGTTGCGGACCCGCATACTACGCGGCCAGCGTCCTCTGAGGCGGCAAGCGCTGCAGGCCTCGGGTTCCCATGGCCGCAGCCAGATCCGCCTCCACCGCCACCACCGCGTTTGTACGCACAGCCTACTGGACCGATTCCGAGACCTCCGGGGTATATTTCACAGGCCGAAGCCGACGCGGCTAACCGGCGGCTGCAGGAGCAACAGCAGCAGCAGCAGCAGCAGCAGCAGCAAGGAAGTGTATCGATGAACCAGCGGCCAGTATTTCAGCAGCAGCCACTTCCTCCAGTACCGCCGCCTCGTCCGTCGGTGACGCCGCCGCTTGCGCCAGGATTCACATATGGAGCTCACGGTAGGCTGATATATCCACCTAATTTCCGATGCCCGCGATGCAACAACACGGGATACAAGATCTCGAACGGTCATCCGTGTCGTCCGTGTTTCGAGAACTTTGCGCGACCGCAGTCATCGGCAGTGCACCCGATCCCCCCGCCACCAAGGTTCTACCAGCCGTATGGCAAGAGCGCGAGAGTACCGGATTTGCCGCCGTACCGCGTCGTCGGAGCCGGTGACCCTAGTCTGGGAGGAGTGCTGTGTGGAGCTTGTAAAGGAAAAGGATGGACGTCGGAGTTTGGATCTATGTTGGGCGAGCTTGGAATTGGTGGGTCGGAAACGTGTCGGGTGTGTAAGGGTATTGGCCGGCTTTTGTGAGGAGTATACTGTATATCGGGAGTGTGATTTTAGGGATTCTATGGGTTTTATAATATGTAACTAGTGAGCATTTCCAAAAGGAGTAATTTGTGTATGTGTATGTAATAGTAACGCGTAATAATGAGCCATGTGGTTATTGTTTAAACGCGCCAAGAGACGCGCACATATGGCCCTCATTACGAAATATGTAAAAGAGATGATCTCATAAGAATTATCAGTTACTCCTCTGAGGGCGGAAATGTCGCGATACTTTTAACGAGCGTCTCGAGCCCTGCGCGCGCGGCCGCAGCAGCGCAGAAAAGGGTTTTATGACAAATAATTACAACTCCGTTGTTTATATAATTCAGGCCTGTTCGCCCTCGTTCTGCTCTTCCATCTTTTCCCCATCTGTGCCCATTATCCTCTCTCTCCGCTCGCCTTTCTCTTCTCACCGCATCAAAAATGGCCCACGAGTACCAGTTCAACGTTGCCATGGCCTGCAACGCCTGCTCCAACGCAGTCAACCGCGTTCTCACCAAGCTCGGAGGTACGTTCGCTGTTCCCCATTCTTTCTTCCTCACACACCCGCCAGCTGACGCTTATACTCTGCAGGCGTGAACGACATCCAAATCACTCTTGCTGACCAGAAGGTCGTTGTCAAGACCGACGATGATACTTCGTACGATACTGTTCTTGCGACCATCAAGAAGACCGGCAAGGAGGTCCGCAGCGGCGAAGTCATCGCTTAAGTGCCGACTTGATGTTTTGCCATCGCTTTCGATACGACAATTAAATTGATTGATTTTCTCTTTCTTTTATTTTCTCAGCACCTTGGCTGAATGCGTCAAGAAAACATTTGCTGTAATTTAGCGGCGTATAGTGGGGTCAACTAGGCATTGTTCATAGTTTTAATTTCTTTTCTCTTTTCTTTAATGCTCAACTGGACTATTTGATCAGTTATTCTATTATACATGCGTTTGTGCATTTTCCATACACTTGCGCTCTATGCTGCCCACAGCAGCGGCTACTTAGTTATGTACATTCGACGCCCGTCTTCGAGTCATGATCCGGTCGCAAATCATCCCGCTTCCCAGCACCCGATCGCCATAATACAATGCCGCGACCTGTCCTAATGCAACAGCGTGCGCCGGTTTCTCAAATTCAATCTGCACTCCGTTACCATCCCGCAACACCCGCAATCCCTTGATCCTCTGTAATTTTTGCAAACTCGTGTATCGCACAGACAGCACACCTTGCCGTGCCATTTCCTCAAGCGCTGTAAATTCTCCCTCGAGTGGCTCGTCAAACCGGCTACCGAAAAGCCATGTCCAGTCGTTGCATCTGATTGCCGACGAATAAGACCATTCGTTCTCGCGGCCCCGTGCAATAACAATCTCATTCTCCGCTACCCGCTTGTCGACAACATACCAGACGCCGCGAGTTTGTGGATCACCTTGCGGCATTGACACACCACTGCGCTGTCCAACTGTTGCCTCCCACAGTCCCTGGTGTGTTCCAACGACCTGTCCATCCGTAGTCACTATGTTTCCCGGGTTTTGAGGCAGATACTCGGCCAAGAAATCTCTAAAATGAGCGTACCCCGTGCGGTGTTGCACTACACTATTCCTGCCATTCGTGCTATCCGCTTTTCCTGCCTCTAACGCTTTCCGAGCAGCTGCGCTCCCGCCAATCGCAGGAGCAACAAAGCAAAGCCCTTGCGAGTCTGGCCTGTGTGCTGTAGCGAGCTGGCGGTCAAGCGCGTATCTTCGTGTCTCCGTCTTGTTGTACTGGTATAGTGGGAAATAGACATGCCAGAGCCGACGACTATCGATAGAAGACAAGTAATACGTCTGGTCTTTCTTGCTGTCGTTCGGGCGTAAAAGGTGAATTTCTCCAGTGTCAATCTGCTCCGCAACACGCGCGTAGTGCCCGGTGACTAACCACCAATGTTTTTTGAGCACCGCACTTTCCTGCTTCTTTTTGGCAAGTTCCTCAATCGTATCATATAGCCTTCCGAACTTGATGTACCGATTGCAGTTCACGTCAGGGGACGGCGTGATCCCCGCAGCATACCCATCGAGCATTGGTTCAAACACATCTGTCCAGTAATCTCTTTCAAAGCTGACTCTGATTGCCGGAATATCCAGCTGCTTGCACACTGCCTGCACGTCATTCCAGTCTGTTTCACTGCACATAGAGCCGTACTCCAAGTCCTCTTTATCTCTCTGTTCGAGTTCACGCATGTACGCCTCGAGCCGCTCAGGCTTGGATTTTATGTTGTCCGATATCTTACGTGACATTTGTGTTCGTGGAGTGCGTGGAGCAGTCCAGTTGGCCATGTACACGCCCGTGACATTTTTGTACCGATCTCGCATAAGCGACGCGACAACAGAAGAATCCACACCGCCGGACATCGCGACAAAGATCTCGTCGTTCGGCCCCGGAACGTGGTCTCGGTAGTGCGTTGTGCCGGAGATCCACCGCCTCCGGACACACGACACCACACCGCCGTGCTGCTGCTGCCATGCTCTCCGCCGTAGCAGAGCACCTTCACGCAGCACAACAGGCATATCGTGTCCTCTCTCTCTCTCTCTCTCTGTTGGCGCAAAATGTGTTTGACTTTTGGTGGCGGAGTTGAAAGAGATGAGATGAGATGGTTTACTTGTAAGCCGCACGTTTTCAAGACTCACGGTTTTTGCCATCTCCGGGCACTATACTTGTAAAATACGAATCTACGATAGTTCATGTTGAGACAATATATTAGACAATAATGCATGCTGTTGAAGCCAAACGATGAGAGATAATGTACGATACCCCACCTGCGCCGAATGAGAACCCGATATCACAAACCACGTAATCAAAAGTTATCGTTACAGATTTTAGAAAAAAAAAAACACATCAGTAATAGTCAGAGGAAAAGTAAACACTTTTTTTTTGGTCTCCTTATAGTCCATTTTCATGGTGTGGCAATCTACCGCTTTCCCAAGAGAGAGAAAAACTCCTCGCGTGTCTTTTGCGCTTCACGAAAACGACCCAACATGCAGCTTGTGACGGTTGAGCTTCCGGGTTTTTGGACACCGCGCATGACCATACACATGTGAGTTGCTTCCATGACGACAGCGACGCCCTGAGGACGGAGAATTTCCCAGACGGCAAGCGCGACCTGCTTGGTGAGACGTTCCTGGACCTGGAGGCGGCGGGAGAACATTTCAGCAATGCGCGCAAGCTTGGATAAGCCGAGCACGCGCGAGTTGGGAATGTAGCCGATAGACATTGTCCCGTTGAAGGGAACCATGTGGTGCTCGCAGAGCGAAAACACCGGGATGTCTTTGACGATGACCATTTCGTCATGGTCTTCCTCGAAGACGGCTCTGTTGATGACGGACCGAATGTTTTGTTCGTAGCCCTTGGTGAAAAACATGATGGCTTTGGCGTAGCGCTCGGGCGTGGCAAGCAGTCCCTCACGCGAGGGGTCCTCGCCAATTTCAGAGAGAATGATTCGAACGGCGTCGGCGATGCGCTGGACCTTAGCGGCAGTCTCCTCGGGCGTTGCTTCGAGCCGGCTGCGAGTGCCGACCGACGGCCACGAGAGGCCGTCAAAGTCTATCGGCGGGTTGAGCGTGTACGGAGAGGCTGGACGCGTAATCTTCTGGCCTGCGGACGCGCTTTCGCTGAGATGCGGGTGAGTGTACGACAAATGCGCGCCTGTTGCTGCGGCGGAGGCGCCGACGGGCTTTTGTGCCTGGGCTATGCTGAGCGGGGAAGGCGGGGTAGTGCGAGACGCGGGAAATGAGAGATTGTCGTCGTCGTCGTCGTCGTCTAGGAGCATTGTGGACGCGGCCATGTGTTCCTCTTCGTCTTCCATGTCATCTTCCGTCGGGCCCTCTGTGCGCACGCGGACTTTGCCGTCGAGCTTGAGCATGGAGATGAGGGTGTCGGGGTCCGGGGCGGTTCCGCGGGCCGTGGCCGGGAGGTCTGCTGGCTGAGTGAGCGGCATTGGACCGCGAGAGCAGACGGGCTTCGATAGGGCTTGGGCGATATCGATATCGAGGTAAGAGCTCGTGCAGTTTGTTAAGCGTGCAAGACGGCCAAATTTTTCTTCGGGGGGGCGAAATATATTGCGTGGGAGAGGTCCCAACGGGGCGTCAGCACACTGAGGGGTGTGTGCTGATGGCGGCCGCGTCCCTCCGAGGCATTTCATACTTCACGCGCACACACACGATATAGGAGAACGACCCCCTCCGCTCAGCGCCGACCGAGGAACGTCTCCTCTTCTCCGAATACTGTCTCTTGTGCTTGTGCTTGTGCAGCAGCAATGCGCGCGTGATCGGGCTCTGTTTCCCGATGCCGCGGCCGTCTCACTCCGCCCTCGTCATCTCCGGATCCTGAACTCCTGCTGATCCCACCACTATACAGCATTCCCCCACATCCATGGACCCCTGGGGCTCCTCGGCGTCTCCGAGCGTCACACCAAACGCATGGGGCATAGACGACGTCATGCCGGACTGGTCGGCCGGTCCGGCTACAACCGACGCTCCGAGTCTTGATCCCTTTGCCAGACGCGTGCCGGAGGGAATGCCGACGAGCTTGAATGGAGACGCGTTTGCCAATCGAGCACCGCCACCGCCGCTACCGGTAGACGACCTTGGTGCAGACGATGATGAGGATCCTTGGGCTTCGTTTGTGTCCTCGCCCGCGCCTGTCGAGCCGCCGAAAACCGAGTCTGTCGCGCCTGTGCCTGACCCGATTCGAGTTCCGACTCCTGAACCTTCCGTACCGGATGAGCCAGCGCCAGATGCTGACAAAACTACAAATGACGAATTATCAGAGAAAAAAGCGTTAGCACCAGCCTTAGATACAGATCACGAGCATGAAGAGGAAAAACAATCCGAGCCCGAGCCTGAGCCTGAACTACCAGCCACAACAACCGCTTTTGACTCAAACTACAAAGACCCCACCGCACCACAATCTCCTTCTATTCCCTCATTTGCACCCCCTCCTTCCGCGCGCGACACATGGGGCAGCGACCTTGACGACGACGACCTTGATTTCATACCCGTCGCGACGCCGATGCGCGCTGGTAGCGACGACGGGTTTGCGGCAGAGGATTATCACCGCGATGACTCGGTTCAGCAGAACGCCATCAACCCTTTCTCAGTGTCGTCATCCGACATGAACGGATTCGGCCCAGACCCGTTCAGCACCACCGAGCAGCCAAAAGTGCCGGATCTGAACTCCCTAATCAAGGTTTTTC
>JANIWG010000201.1:0-17005 GCA_030705025.1 Myxozyma udenii
CCCCCCCCCCCCCCCCCCCCCCCCCCCCCCCCCCCCCCCCCCCCCCCCCCCCCCCCCCCCCCCCCCCCCCGCGACCTTCCCTTCTCCCACCCACCAGCGCCGCCTCACTGCGCCGGATCGTACCACATCGCAGACCTCGCCGCGTCCAGCTACTCTCTTGCTGCTGCCGCCGCCTCCTCCTCCTCCTCCTCCTCCTCCTCCTCCTCCTCCTCCTCCTCCTCCTCCTCCTCCTCCTCCTCCTCCTCCAGACCGGATATGCTTCTGCTCCCGCCCCTGCCCGCCATCTCCGCTCCCTCCGACGCCTCCCAGCGCAACCGCTCCTACTCCACCGCCAGCGCCGGCTCCTGCTCCTCCTCGGGCTCCACTCCCGTCTCCGAGCCCTCCCTCTACCGCAACAGCTCCGTCTCCGACACCCCGCCGGCAAGACCGCCCTCAGCTCGCCGCTTCTCCGGCGTCACCCGCACCATTCGCATGAAGCTCCAGTTCACAGACGAGACAAAATGGAACAAGTTCTCTGCCCGCAGACTCGAGCTCATCGACTCGCTCCATCTCTCCGCCCGCAAAGCATCCGAGCAAGACGACGTTATCATCGCAGTCGCAGACACCCTTCGCCAGGAGTACGGCTTTCCTCCTCACACCCTTCCCGACTTTGACAAGCTCGTTCGCGCTGCCGTGCAGTCTGTTCGTCGCAACCGCAAGCGCCAGCCAAAGTCAAAGGCTCGCTCAAAGCCCAGCTCCCAAGTCTCGACTCCGTCTTCCTCGTTCTCGGGATTCGCCTCCACCCCATCCACTATCTCCGTCTCCTGCGACTCTCCTCCCATGCACTCACGACCGCCTCTCTATCCCCGTGCCTACAGCGACACTCCCTCACTTTCCTACTCGACCAGTCTTTCTTCCTCCATCAGCAGTACTACGAGCTCCGGCGCCGCCAACACCAGCGGCGCTGAGCCTATCCAGCCTCACTACAGCTACCTTCCTCCTCCATCCTCAATGCGCTCCTTTGACGCCTTTGAAAACGATCGCAGACTCTCCATGGCATTCGACTCTAACCGCCGGATTTCCGAGTCTCAAGCTCGCTTTCTGCCTTCGCCTGCCATGTCTCCTACCCAGGCGTTGTCGACAATCTACCTAGAGTACGCCGGCAAGCGACACGCTTGCGCTTTCTCTCTCTCTGAAATGTCGTCCTCGCCATCAGGCAGCCTGAGATTCCTCACAGACGCAATCCGTCGCACTCTCTTCATCCAGGAGCCCACTCCTTTGATTCTCTACTACTGGTCATCATCACCATCGGGCCATAGTCGGGCGCCAATCTCATCCAACGCTGATGCCGAAGCTGTCATGACTGCTCATCCTTCCGAGGCCCCCTTAATCCAAGTCATCGTCGCCGAGTCTCATCCTGGTGTACAGTACAGCAACCTGCTCTCGATCCCTGGACCGGCGACATTGGTGACTAAAGACCAAACTGTGGATCGAACCGGTGCTCTGAAGAAGGAAACTTCAGAGATTCCTGGCAGAATAACTGTCGACTCCCTCATGGTGTAAAATGATTACCTTTCAATGTGGTTTACGATATGATGCTTTTTTTTTTTCCTTTTTTTTTTTTTTTTTGGATCGGTGTTTTGGTGCAGTTTACTTGGTACATATACATATCTTAATTTCTAATTGTCTTACTTTTTGTATGAATATGAGAGGGAGCAAATTATATGCGCTCCAAACCAAAATATAAAGAGTAAACTTTTTTCTATTTTCATCACATTTTCAAGCGAAAAAGACAATCTGTAAAATATACGCTATACAATCGTGAAACAATGCCCCAACGTCTACTTCCAGAACCATCCTCGTTTTTGACTCGTCGGTGTAGCCGCCCCAGACGACGCTGCCGCAGCACCCCCCACGCTTGCAGACCCATCTGAAACTTGCTGCTTGAGCTTAATCGTGTCGTACTCAATGAAGTTGTACGCAATGTCAAAAAACACCGGCTTCGCGGGCACCGCACAGAACTTCACAGGCGTACTTTCGAGATCAACCAGCCGATCCAGCTCCACAAACTTCGGAACCTTGTTCAGATTCTCAACAACAAATGGTGACTGTCCTTTGTTCTTCTCCGCAAGCTCTTTACGCAACTGCGCCGCTCGCAAATCGTCGCGAGTACTCGTAAGCTCCGCAACTTCTCGACCAATCAGCTCCCGCGCTGCGCGAACATCAGTGAAAAACAAAAGTCGTGCTCCTTCATCAGTCTGCGTTTCGCCATCAAGATTCAGAGCCATCTCATCCACCTCATCCAACGCAGAAGCCGCTTTCTTCAAATTATCCGTCGCAACATCCACATCGGCCGCGACATTCGAGCTCAGTTTCAACGAAGTGTAGTAGTTCTCCAATGATGCCAAAGCACTGGTCAGTGCATCATCGGCGGCAACACCCGGTAGCTCGCCAATCTGAGAAATCGACTGAAGAATCGAGTCATAAATGCCTTCAAGAACCTTCAAGCTTGATCCGCGCGATTTCCCGGCCGCTTTGGCTCCCTTCTTGCTCGAGTCAATTGATGCTTGGATCGATGTACCCAGCGCACGATCTCGCACAATTCGACGTCCAATAAGATTGTAGCTAGCGTATGTCGAAACAATATACAGCTCCTGCACGCGCTCCTGGGAATTTCCAAAACCAGTACCTAAAGTTGCATCGGTAATCGCATCGTGCGCTGCATCAACCACATCTTGCCACGCAATAAGCGAAGGATCAAATACTGCAGGACTATCTGCTGACGTGCGCGCAGACAGCTTCGCAAAAAGAGCCTTATCCGCCGCGGTGGCCGACACAACTGCAGCTGCAATCTTCGCATCTCTCAGCTGCGCAACGTGGCCACGCCATGTGATTTGTGTAACCGACGACAAAGCCTCGGTATCGTCGCTTTGACCAGTTAAGAGCTCACGAGCTTTAACGCCCTCGCCCGCACACTTGGCAATCAAACTCCAAACCATATCTGTCTCAGGAATCATCGCATGCGCAATTGCCACCAGTGGCTGTTCTCGCATTTGTGTATCTTGCTGTGTCGCAACAAATCGTAGAGTCGGCTCCACAGATCTATCGATTAGATCACGGTACAGATCTGCAGTATCGTTCTCATCGTCGGTCGCGTCCGAGCCCGAAAGAAAAAGCACAAGTGCCTGTAACCCAGAATACGTAATCGAGTACTCGCGTGCCGCTGGCCTGTATCGCTTCTTCTCCAGCAAAAATGCGCCAGAAAGCAGCGCCTCGTAAACCACAATCTGAAGCTTCTCCGAGTCTGTAATACCCGTCGGACCATTCTCTTCATTCAAAACGATTGCCTTAAGCTCCGCAACATACTTCTGAGCCTTCTTGAGCTTTGCAAGACTATGAATCCGCTTTTTTCCGGGAATCTTGATTCCGTTCTCGGCCATGGAGTTGACCTCCATGGCTTGCGCCCATGCCCGCTCAGCAGCCAGCAATTGAAGCCCAACGAAGCGTTTGTCCTGAGAAATCTCCTCAGCAACACAACCATGAATCTTGTATTTGTTGACTGACGACGCAGCGCCTGCCGCAGCAGAGCTTGCCGGCCCCGTAGGTTTCTTTCCCTTCGCGGGAATTCGTTGTCGCACTTGTAGCACTTTACGCAGTTTGTGCAATCGTGACGACAGATGGTGAGCATATCGTTGATAGTCTGTTGTCGACTGCAGCAGCGCTGCCGTGCGCTCCTGAAGAATCACATCAAGCATTACTGGAGCTGCCATTGTTGCTTCTACCGTCGGCCCGTATCTAGGAGCTTGCACAATCGCTCCTCGAGCGGAAAGATATTGTACACATCGTCAAAGAAATTGGAAAACAAGTACCCTAACCCTGCTATTGTGAATTTTATACCACTGGTCATATATTTTACCGTACACACATGTATAAGAGAGCCAGCCAATTGTTTGGACTAAACAGTTTACAGACGTATGAAATTATGTACTTATATGAGTATTGTGAACAAATTCAACAGATAAACGCCATTCCAACCTTTTTTGTTACAAAATCCAACCCAGGTCAATCCAATCCTTCTTTCGAAGATTTATCAAGCACCTCCTGAAGGGCCTTGCCTACTCTGCCAATATCGCCACCTTTCTTGACTGCCGATTCCAGTAAACCCGATATAGACGGTAAAAACTGCAAAAGATACTTCCGTCTGGTAGGAATATCTTCCGCAGACGATTCATTACTGTAGCGCAGTATGTTCAGACGCGAGAAAGGGGACGACACATTGTGACTCAACATATGCTTAAACGTGTCTTCATGCACAGCATTTATACCACCGATTGCATCCGCTGAATTGTTCGTGTCCTTAAGACCAAGTTCCAAAAACTCTCGAAATGCGTCCACGTGAATAACAGCGTTGGGTATCGCATCCACGCCTGGATGTGCAGCATCCAGCCGTCGAAATTGTGACGTCTTTTGTGACTTTTCTTTTTTGTCCTTCCCAGTATCCAGCTTCAAGAGACCTGAAAAGCATGCCAGCAGGGAGTACCAGCCTTGAGCTATCAACTGATTTCTCGAATCGCCTTCAGAAGATCGCAAAATAGTAAGCAGCAAACGAGAAGAATCTCGTCGCACAGTTTCGTCAAGATGTGTCATTCCAGATCGGATGTAAACTACTATAGCAAGTATATGCGCTGAGAAAAAGCTCGGTGGAACCGCAGAAAACAGTGTCAAAAGAGCAGATCGCACAGACGCAGACTGGTCTATGATCAATGGCGCCACGGACAAAAAGACAGACGAGTCCACTTTTTCTTCCTGGTTAATATGCGATTTGATATATTCAACCGCATCTGAAAAAATAAATGCGTAAGTCGTTACCCAACCAGTATTCAATAATAATTTTCATACCTCCTCGAACTTGCGCAGAATAGTGCCTAGTAAGTGATACGTGATGATAGAAAGCTTCGTGGGCCGACTTTGTTTTGGTAATGGACTGACTCCTCAAATCAATGGCTAGATAGTGTTAAAACGGAATTTTGATACTCATAATGCACTGACATTTAGCCTTGAATCCCAGCTCTGTATGTGCTGTTGCCTTTGGCTTCGTTTTGCCAACCTTCAACTTCGTTTTCTGCACAGATTAGTGAAAATTTTTCAAACAAGTCCTCTCTACTTACCGCAAAATCCTTTTTCTTTTCTTTCTTTTTTTTCGCGGACCCCATGATGCCCCAATGATCTTTATTGCGTTCTCAAATTCCAAAAAAGTTTGAATACAGTAGTTACGATGATCAAGATTCGACGCAATTTCAAGATCGAAGTCCCAGCAAAATATCCTCCGTGCGGCGCTTAGAAATGTCATGCAGTTCCATATTCATTTCACATTACGTACAGACATCTTGAGTTCATGGCATTCCAGCTTTTAAGTCATAGCTCGGTTGCATGTAAGTAGTAATACAGAGATAGCTTCTACTCTGACAGAATTTTTTTTATCAAAGATGAATACCCAACTTCTATAATACACGATCTAAAAGCAGCAATAACATACACCTTATAACTCCCAGCCTGCGCTCTATACAAAAAAAACCCACATAACGCAACCATAATATTCCGTAAAACCCATATTATATGATATTTGCAATACTAATGCGCGCACGCTTCAGCTCGAGGCTTCGTTTAGCTTCTAGCTCTGCTGCCTCACGCTCTTTGGCTTCCTCCGGCGCAAGCATCTTCATTCCCTTAACCAGTTTGAGCTGTCCGTCACTGAGATTGTCTGAAACGGCTCCGCTGTCCAATGAAGTCAACGGAATGCTAACAGATGATCCATAGCGAGATTCGCGACGCGAAAAATCTCTCTCCTGCCCTGATAGATTCAAACTCTCTACTGAATCATCGCGCATCACTGACTTTGATGTTCGATCGTTCATGCTGTCAAGATCGGTGTCAGACACATTTCTCTTTGCTGACACATTATCGCCACCACCTGTTGGGATCACATCAACCACTGCTGTTTTATCACTTGCAATCAAAATTGTTCCAACTTCACGTGTCACAAACAGTAACTCAGTGTCCAATCCAAATTGTGATTTCGAGCGCGCCACAAACGTTTCGCGCATATTGCGCACCGGAGCAATCTTATCGAGCGCGTAAAGTTTCGACTCTATTCTCTTCCAACCGTTCCAAGGCTCCGGAGACATGGACGAATGCTGCGGAGACTCGGTAGACTCTTTACGATTCGCTGGGAATGCCGTAGCAATATCAAAAGAAAAAGAATGTGGCCCAGACTCATTTGATGCAGACGTACCACTAACCTCCACGTCATCTTTCAAATTCCAAATCCATGCCGACGGACCTGCTTGCATATCCAAAGAAAAGAGAGCCAAAAGATCTTCGTCAGACTCAACGTGAAAATCCTCCATTCCAGCTTCTTTCCAGCTTGCCATAAGTTTTCGCTCAAACATGTCAAGAAGGCCCTCGTAATATACACCGCATGCAATGTTGAATTCGCGGTGATCATGAACAGCAGCCATTATTTTGAAACAAACCAAGGCATGTCTGAAAAAACCCCGCGCAGTTAAAGCAAGACCAGCTCGAAATATGTGTGCAAGTTGGAATGATGTAATGCTTTCAGCCATCCGATCTGCCCAGTATTTTTCATACGGCTTCATGTCTTTCGAAAGCATGGGGCGAGGTCCATAAGGACTGATCATAGTCCTCATCAAAAATGCAACTGTCTCAATACCGATCG
This sequence comes from Myxozyma udenii, assembly GCA_030705025.1. Classification (NCBI taxonomy): domain Eukaryota; kingdom Fungi; phylum Ascomycota; class Lipomycetes; order Lipomycetales; family Lipomycetaceae; genus Myxozyma; species Myxozyma udenii. The sequence goes on from JANIWG010000201.1 coordinate 6,716, forward strand.
CGCAGCATCTGTCAACAGAAAGTGTGCGAAGATCAGGCGATGCAAGAGGAGACAAATTGTGTCTATGTAGCATAAGTCGAAGATTTTGCAAGAGAGTTACCGGGACCAATGATAAGGCTTCCAAATGCTCGTTACGAGAAACAGCAGGCACTGGGAATAGAAAAGGAAATGCAGTCCAAACTTGCTCAAAGTATGCGTCAAATGTCGACAATGTGGTACGGGACAAAACAGAAGATAACAGAGTTCGACGTAAAGGAGCTAGAATCCGCAAAACATGTATTGTTGGAATGAAGTAAGCGCCTACTGCTGACTTTGGATTTGCCAGAAGCGAGGCATGAGCGGACGAATCTTCAACCTCTTCATCATTATGTCCACGCCTCGCTGATCCTTCATCTTCACTATCATCTGCTGCATAAACGTTGCCGTCGTCATCACGTTGTTCGGCTTGCGACGACTGTGTCCCAACTGCTTGAGGAATAAAAACACCATCTTGGGTAATGCAATGACAGTCCACCGGAGCTGGAAACATAACGTTACAGTCCTCATCGGCAATAAGATAAGGTCGGTTTAATTCACCGGCCAGAATTCTATCCCAGGCGTATAAAGTCCACCAAATTCGCCGACGAAGCTCGATATCTATTGCCGAAGTATTTGCAGTGATAGCGTGGCCAAGCTCGAGGTGGAGACCGATGTCCTGCGCCTTGCGAACTGCAGCAGACAGCCATGTCCAGGCAGCCGATGTGCAGTTTAACTCCACGAGAAACACAGTAACAAGAAGTGCAGATCGACAATGGTCGATAGAAAAAGCGTCATTGAACAAATCTGTCAACACTCGCGAAGCGATTATATATTCGCGACCCTTCCTGGTGGCAGCGCGCGCAGAGTCGCCATGCAGAGGCTGAGATCTAACTCCACAAGCAAGAATAGCAAAGAACGTAGAAGCCCATGCTGGCGAGACCGACGACAGACCGTTCGGGTCAGCATACAGTCTCTCAAACTCGGCGAGAAAAGTTTGCCAGTGCACGATGGGTATCCAAGAATGCAGAGTCTCGAAATAGATGCCAATTAAAATCTTGGCGTCTTCCTTTGGAGGCAGCTGCACAACTGATGCGGCCGAAGACATGGGATTTGTCCCGAAGGCCAGGAACTCGCCATCAGCTCTGCTAGTCGTCTCCTCATCGACGCGGAACGGGGCAGGAAACTTGTAAACGCCGCGATTGATGACGCGAAGATATGCCCGAAGTTCGGAAAAAGAATGCAATAGTTTGTTTCGGGGAGGACAAGGAGGCGCAGGAGGCTGCAGCATAAAATGCGGCAACGAAGAGACCAGAGTCGAGGGAGGCCGAGACGAGGATGGGATTGCAAGACGACGCGGAGGCGACAAAGACAAAGAGGACGCCGAACCGGACAAAGGAGCATCCAAAGAAACGCCTGCACTGTCAGGCGGACAGGCAGACCCAGGCCCAGACAGAGCCGCGATGCGCGCGCGCGCGTCTGCGAGTTGACGCTCGAGATCGTGGACCAGCTTGAGCGAAGACATGCGGCGAGAGGTGTCTTTCGTGAACTGGCACGTGAGTTTGCGGGAAGTGCACTCCGAGCAGGCGGTAGCGTCAGTCGCGTCGCATTTGACCTTGCGTTCACGGCAGGCGTCGCAGGACGGTTCTTTTCGGCGCTGACGAAATGCTCTGCGCGGTGTCGACAGCATGACGGGAGCCGGGGCAGCCTGCGCAATTGAGGCCGCAGGCAGCTGGTGCCCGCCCAGCGCAGGCAGAAAAGGCGCGACGGGGAGCGCCCCGCGGCCATGGGCGGGACCGTGGTCCGGACCGAGACCGGACGTCCGATGTTGGACATTGGCGTAGTCGTAAGGCGGATACGGGTAGGGCACCGGCGGCACGAACGAGCCGTAGCGCGGCTGGCCAATCTGTCCCGAAAGGTCGGCCATTTGCCGGGCTAAAATGGAGAAAGGGACGAGGACGAGGAAAGGCTGAGTCGGCCAGAAATAGACGGCGAAGCGGTGGACTCGAGACCAGCGACTGCCCTAGGCTTCGTGCTTCGCGCTCCTTATTTCACCGCGTTGGATAATCGCGGCCCCGCAACCCGAACCCCGGTCCGACTGCCCCCCGCGCACTGTAGTGAAAGTTCGCAACTGCTAAATAGATCTATATACATATTTCACATACACAACCCAGAAAAAGCTGCTCAGCAGGTGCTCCGTTTCGGCGTGCTTCAAACCTCTCACTCATCATCTCCCCCATCGTCTGACGAATAGCTCGAAGTCTCGTCCACATAGGCGCTGCTTAGTTCCGCCAGAGCCTGCACCGCCTCCTCAGAATCTCCCCGAACAATTCGCCCATCCGCACCCCGCATCCCTCCCCGCTTCGCAAAGTCATGCATATCTGCCAGCATTGCCCTCGCTTTGGCGCTATCACAAAGTTCTGCCGTCAGTGTCGCGGTCCCCTCCATCTCGGGCATGGTATCTAAATCAGGGTATGGAAGATCAACCCACCGATCGATCCATTGCCTAGATGTCTCCCGAGACGTTCCAACTTGCTGCAGCTTATCCAAAGCTTGCTGTTCACCACGAACGACTTGAGCACCGCCAAACTCCCGTTTCCAGCTAGCGCCAGATCTTCGCAAAGTTACCTGACGTCCTTCTCGTCCTCCCCTCCACCATCCATCGTCACGGTTCTCAGTTCCCAGATCAACGATCTCTCTGTTTTGCCGAAATCTCAACTTTACATCCGACACAATCTTGCGCGTACCTCGCCCTGTAGCTGATTCAAGTATGTCTGCCAAACTGGCCCGAGAACTACTGCCAGATGCCGCTCGCGCAGGTAGTGTGGCAGTCTCAAATGCTAAATTGAATATCGCGCCGCTTTGCCACAGGCTACACGGCTCCTCGCCTGAAAGCAAACGCTTCAGTTGGGTTCCCTGCCTGGGAAGGGCCATGGGAATGACTGCAGTAGCCAAAGATGAGAGTTTAAGCAGCGACTGAATTCGCGAAGTTTCTCCTTCCTTGATTTGTTAGCGAGTTGTTGTGTGCGAATGAAATGTAACTTACTCTACTATTCACAGGCATTTTATCTTGCAAAGCCCAGACCGCAGTACACGTCTTTGGTAAATACTCGTCGCGAATGACGCCGAGTGCCTCACTTGCGTATCCGCCCCAAGCAGAGTCAAGATCAGTCACGATGTTGACACCGCTAAGTAGATCACACTCCTCAATCAAACTGCGAAAATTATTCTCTATTATGGACACTCCCTCATTGGCGTCACGGAAAGCAGACGTCCCATTTTCATACAGACTAAACTCAGATCCTCTCGGAGCTTTTCCTTCTTCGGTCATTTTTGCTCCCTGTACAATTCCCTTTGGCGCATTCACCGGATCATACAAGTACTGCCTAACTTCAAGCAAAGATCGAGGATGAAGAAATACTCGACAATAGTCACTCCAATACAACGTCTGCCCAGCCGTTAATCTTGAAGTAATACGACCCATGGACAAAGATCGTAAGTAATCACTTTCAGGCATGGGAAAATCAGTCTCAAGCTTCACGGCTCCAGAGCTTTCCGCATCATCCGCAACAACTTCATACAATCCATTGTATTTCTTGAGTGATCCAAATCCGCGACGCAACTCCCATAGCAAACATCTAGGAGTAAACGTCTCGGTAAATCCATCAGAACTAAGTCCTGCACGGAAGCTTATGTAAGGATCGACGATCGAAGAGTGCTGCTGCTGCCTTTCAGACTGTTCATTATCGTAGGTAAAATACGATTCCTGAACGTTGAAGAACTGACTGGACAAATGATTTGCTGACGATGAAAACGATAAATGAACTAACTCATGCATCTCTTCATAAATTCCAGTCAGCTTGCAATGACATGGTTAGTGTGACAATCAAACAATCTAGTTTTGATAAGCAAACTCCAGACCAATTGCTAGAACTACGTAGTGTCTGATATCCCAAGTGTGGAAAAAAAAGTTTGAGCCGCGTTAACTTCGTCATCATTAGTTATAGGATTGTTAAACTAGCGAAGAAAGTTGAAGTGCAACTGCTGTATACATGCAGTAATTGACTAGTATTGTAAACTACGTCTTGAACCAAATTTGGAAAAACTAACTACAAGATGTACCGCGATAAACATATGTAGCACATGTTGTATGCGGGTTTACTGATCCCGCGTGTGTCGATAAATCTACACCCATATTGGAATGACGTGGACACGATACCACGTAAACCCAACTGATTGATATCTGATACGTACATCAACAACAAGTCATTTGGGACTATGCAGCAACACTTCGTTGCAAACACGTAGACAAACATATAAAGCCTCATATAACTAGTTACAGCCGAGTAGTACACAACACAACATAATCATGCCAAATACGCGTACTTATCACTATCAGTTCGCTCCAAATACTCTTTCTCAATCAAAAAATCAATACACTTCTTAATCTCGGGCACTTTGGGAGTGAATCGTGACTTGATTTGTGCAATGGTCTCTTGAACCAACACAACATGCTTCAGAACCTTGCGCGCTTTCATGATTCGCACAATAGCACTTTGCAGAAGCATTTTACGATCTTCCTCAATCGTTTTATGCGTGTTTTCAGTTTCTTGCTTTTGCTCAGCACGAAGAGGTAAGTTCAAATTGACCCTTATCTTCTTGCTCCGGAAATCCTTGTTAAGCGTGTACCTCGTACCCGCGTCGCCGGCCTCTCCGCCTTCCAACAACAAAATTTTAGCCTTCAGAAGGGGCCCCAGTGAGCCAACAAGATACTCCTTTGTTAAAGCAGTGATTTGTGAAAGCTGTTCGTACGTGTAAGTATCTGCAACGTTGTAAGGAAGCAAAACTGCCATCTGAAACGTCGAGACCTGAAACGTGTATCCAGTTTTGGCACTGACACTGTTACCAAAGTTGACCTTCAGTTCGCCCTTGCAAATATTCCATAGCCAAGAAAGTTTGCGGCCACTATGCTTATCTGAATAAAATTTTTCAAATCTCTCGAATGTTGTAACTAGTTCGCCAGGAAGGTTGAAAGTGGTGTTCATCGGCGAAAGAGGCCATGAACTTGTACTCAAAACAAGAATTCCAAAGTCCAAAGACTGCTCTGCACCGTTATTCGACTTCGAATACTCTTCTCGAAATTGACTTTGCAAATCACTGGAGATTGTCATGTCTTGGAACATCCGCTGCAGTTTGCTGGTATACTCGTGACCACAAGCTTCTTTCAACTTTGAAATCATGCTGGACTCGGCATCTTCAGATGCCGATGTGCTATGGACTAGACGGCGGGAAAGCATTCGAGTGTAAAATTTCTGGAAAACGTCTTTATCGTCGATGTATTTGAAAATAGTCATGATATCATTTAGCTTGGCATCAAGGTCACTGTCTTCAGCCGATTTTGCACTCTTTTTCAGCAACGAGTCAGCATACTTTGCAAGGAGTTCCGGAGATTTTGACGACGACTGCTCGCATACTTTGTTTCGATTAACAAACTCTCTGCAAGCGTTGTCCAAAGACTTCACAAAACCGGCACTATTGCTGAAAGCGTACTGCACTAGATGACTGTACTGAGAATAAACACTGAGCAGCGTATCAACATATAGTTTAGGATCAAGGCTGTCTCCAGATTCGTTCGCAAGCTTCTCTATAGCATCAAGACCTTGTTGCTTGACATGATTTTCAAACTTCGTGCGCAGAGGAAGAAGGCCGTCGGGGATACGCGATAACAAATTAAACATTCGCTTCAAATCATCCTGCCGATCAGCTTTCAACAGATTCAAGAATTCATCGCGGATAACTTCGGCATGACTACTAATAAGAACAGTGTCACAAGTTCGCATTAGTCCCTTTTCAGTGCTTTGATGCAGGTAAAGTTGCAAACGGCTGGCCTCTTCGTTCAATCTACTCTCCGCCTTCTTCATATACTCAATGACACTATTCTCCGCCACAAATCTGTTCGACTCGTCCTTGTAAAAAGCTTCCGTGGACGCAATAAACGGTGCTTCGAAATAAGTTCGATACACAGACAAGCTTAATTTTTTAGCGTCATGCTCATCTAGGCCAAGTGAGACTAGAAGAATGAGTCAGTAGGTTCGCATAATTAAAGAGAGTTAGACATTCATACCAAAAGAACCGACTATATTTTTCATTTGGACATTCTCAATAGTTTCGCCATTTCTTTGTTTTTCGATCAACCGTAGAACAGCGGAAATCAAGTTTTCTTGAATTTCATCAAAAACTTCAGTCTGCCATTTCACTAAACACAGCTAAATAATTAAAACCGTCTTCTGTAAAGATTATCTGACAGCTTACTGTGTTGACATCATAGACATTTCGGCGACCTTCATCTCTCTCCCTCTTTACCCAATGTCGATTAAGGTAATCAAAAATATGATTAAGATAGCGTGCTCCCGTAGTGTATCGATTCCAGGATGTAATGTAGAACTGTATGAGATCTCCATTCGAGAGGGCAGACGCTTCCTGTGACATTACGGAGTCAGAAGTGAACTATATTGAAGGCGCATTCTTACATCTTTGATGATCCTGAGATAGCCCTTAAGATACCTTGTCAAGTTGTTATAAAGATCTGCACCCAAGAGATGGGCTGAATGTATCATGTTAGCAGTTGATACGTAGTGAGCGCGTTCAAACAAGATTCATACCACCTCTAGATGGAGCTGGGTTTCCGAACTGCTGCTGAGGTCTTGAAGCGGTGCAAAACTGATAAATAGCTCTAAGCAAAGTGTCAGTAAATGCAAATTAGTGACATCTAGCAAAACTAACGTATAGATTTTCATATACTAGGGCGGTTCATTCGTGTCAGTATTCGAAAGCCTCATGAGATGAATTAGCATGCACGCACCAGTTGCGAAGTCAAACCATCGCCCAAATCTTTTGCAAGCACTTTTTCAATACCGACCTCAACAATTGCCCAACTAAATGAGACGTTGAAATCAGCCTTCAGACTCAAAAAAGGTATACAATGCCGCTCGAAGAGCTCCAAGCTAAAGAGAACTCACGTGCTTGATAGGGAGTCCTGGCCATCTAATTGAGTCATTTTGTTCATGTAATGTCTGCAGACTACTAAAATGACTTAGCCACAATAATTTATGTACATCAGTCCACGAAAAAAATCAAGTGAGATTAAAAGGCAGATTTTGTCGTACGTCGCGGGTTCATTAATACCATACATTCCGCGGTATGCTTATACACGGTGCGTGCATGCACGATCGATGGTCAATTGTTTTGGGATGCAATTGTCAGGGGTTTGTAACTTGCATGAGCCGTGCACCAACTCTATAATCAGGGTACTTCCAGGCCCAAAATTTCCACGCGTTTCAACTCACCACCACAACACTTTATAGACTGATTAGGTTTTTATAATGATAGTTTTGAGATCTATGTACAGCCCTATGAAATTATTTCTTTCATAACTACAACACCAAAAGAGATATAAACGTTTAAAAATTTGTACTTTTCAGCGTAATGTTACAGGGTCAAGGGTTTACCGAATTGGAATACTATATACTGACGCGTTATAGGACGTAAAAAAACTATATTTGCTTGAATTGGGCCTTTCTACCCGATTGGGACTACTTTTTTGTCGAATAAATGTTACAGGTACCCCGGTTATTTGACAATGCTTCAACATAGCAAGTTGCCGCAAGAAGTCTGGAGCTGTCAGATTTTCTCTGCTGCGTATATTCAAAATAAGTAGCGACATCAGCTACTAAGTGTATCCAATATGTGATATGGACCGGTCGGAAGGTAGTTAACTATAATCATTTTTCGGATTTGCCTGTTTTGTTCACGGGCCCGCACATACCAAACGCAAGAACGAATCGAAATTCTGAACCGGTGTGTTCGCTGAGTATTCGCCAAGCTTGAAGGGATTCCAAGGTGAAACAGAAAGATGACGGAACAATTGATAAGTATAAAGCAAGATAAGCGTTATACAAAGACCTGGCGCAGATTTCGATGAGAAATATACTCCAGCCTCAAAAGCAAACGAGTGTTCGGCTTATTATTGCAATGGCAACACATGAATTTATGCATCTTTATCAAATGAATGTAAGCTGCGTTCCTGAATGGCAAGTTCGAAGACGAACTATATATGAGCTAGCCGCCAGGCTATCATGACGGAACTGATCGAGTAGGCAAACTGGATAGATTTAGCCAAAATACCTCTATGGATTAAAGCGAGCACCAAAATGTTCGAATGATGAACTGGGCAGCATTCTCATGTCTCAGGGAGTGCACACCCTGAAGGACATTAAAGAATGTGTTTACGTTAAGAATATCACTGACAAAACAGACCTGTTAATTATCGTCGTATAAATTGATGATACAGAGAAAAAGCCGTGAAACTAATATTAGAATACTTCAAAAGCACCAGGAATATACAGTCACTTTACTTACATCGACCAAGAATGACAAACTGTCACTTGGAGGATTCTGCGCGGCAGATTGGGCAGGTGAATTTGATGCAAGCCCTTCAACTGGCTGATAAATTCTCCACGATTTGATTAGTTGATTTTCACGCACTCAACCACAAACAGCTGGATCGTCATTCCATTCCAAATATATGTTCTCAAGGAAACCGCCATCCAAGCAGAATATGAGAGAAAGGCGCTTACAGCTTGGAATGCAGAGCAAACCAACCCGACGAGCATCCATGAAGACAATAACAGCGCACTTACAAGAGCAGGAAATCCGTCTATAAATCGCCTCGTTAGGCACATAAGAGTGCCCTTTATATGACAAGAGATATGATCAAAAACAAAGAAATAAAATTGAAGAAAGTCGAGTCAAAGAATAATTTTGCTAATTATATTTACAAAGAACTTGGCGGGACCGAGATTTCAAGCGCAAAACCTCAAATTATATTTAGAAACCTTAGAATTCTAACAATAGTATAAAAATACCTTGAGTTTCCACTGGTTATGTCTTTCCTTAATAAGAAATATGCACCAAGTTTTATTCAATTTGATCGCTATGATTCCCTCGAGAATCACGTGACTTCAAAGAATGGAAGTAATGTAGTTCCCCTTATACAATGTAAAGATTGAATAAGAAAAACTTGTTGTAGGATGTCGAATGTCGGTTCTGAGACATAACGCTGATGACTGGTCAAAAACTCGAGAGTGTTCAATATGTCTTCAGAAATCTTCTGCAGTCTACAGGCGGCTACGCTCCTACTTATTCGACTTGTGCTGAGATGCCTTCACACGAGTCGCGCTCGCTGGGCTCACCTTGGCAATAAATTTGCATTACGTGTCCTTTGACTCGATCTGGGCCCCGACCGTCTATCTTTGAGTCTAGCCAAAGATAGCCTGTAGATCTTTACTTCTTTGAGTAAATTTGTCTTACCATTAGTGTCAACATGCAAGTTTCTAAGTGCAACTTATTGGTGATCAATCTCATGTGTTTAGTTCCACCGTCGCCATACGGTTTCACTCAACTAGCACATGCGAGCAACATCGTATGTGTTGTCACATTCTAGCGTTCTCCTTAACTATGGATCGTGTACGGCGCACCGCTTTCCACCCAACCACCAAGCTTCCCCATCACGATATGAGACATACCTATGATGACATCTTTAGTGTCAAAGTGGAAAGTCGATCTGACAATCACTCAGTTTCACGCTAGTCTCAGATTCAGTGGATCGGCACAATTTCCTGATTCTGAGTGCATCAATGCTCTCTTAGACACAAATGTCTTTCAATATACTTTGAGCAATTTATTTGATTATGTGCATATATTTTCTCATATCAAACGTGATATCAACTGAATAGGACAGCATGTTTGTATGTTCTCTTATAGCTTTACATAGCGATCTAAGTGATGAGTGTTTAGAATAGAAGTTGCGTAGACTTTCATTGTATAATAAATAAATTAAACTATTACTTAAACAATATGTCAACTTCACAAGAATTGCCTATGAATGCACAACTAATGAACATAAAATGACAGAAAATATAACTACAAAAAGCATAGAAACTGAAATGCCTATCCATGACTATCCGTCTTTTCCTATGACTGACTTATTACAGCAGACATTAAAGCTAGAGATTTTTAGGAGTTTGCAGGAGATATTTGAGGAGGTCTTTGTTTTAGACTTTTTTTGTATTCTTTTTACCTTCCTGACTAATGGAGACTACATGGCGAGCTCACTGCAATTGCCAGAAGTTTGCTCAAGCTGTGTTCCTTGACAACCAACTGCCAGTTTCCACAAGTGCATGTCTTTTCTGATAGCCAGAATGCTCTCCGGCGTTT
>JANIWG010000202.1:0-16852 GCA_030705025.1 Myxozyma udenii
ACATCACGTGTAAGCGTGCACACACTGTATTACTTGAACCGGGTTCAAAAAAGCCAGCCGGCACACACACAAAAAGCTCTGCAAATGAGCCGCACTTACTTATGTCAGCCGGTTATGCGGCTTTGCATACAAATTTGTATGGTGGCAGTGCGGCTGGTTAAGGAGTCACACATAATTTATGGGATTTTCTGGGAGTTTTGGGGGGTTTTTTTCGCTATTGTAAATGTAGAGATAGGATGGGAGATAATGCAAAAGCGCTGATTAAGTGATGACTAAGTCATTGATATTTGAGAGCGAGGTTTTCCAAACTATAGATTGTGCGTAAGTGTGTGCTTTCCCCGCCAACCACTTCATCCACACATGTCATGACCTCGATTCTACTGCGCGAGACTCTGGCCCGCTCGCAGCTGAGTCTGCTTGCGCGCACACTGCAGACGCACCTTCCTGCGAGCCGGTTTCCAGACTTTTCGACGGGTCGCGCAGCCGTGCCCGCGGGGTGGCACTTTTTATACTTTCCGTCGGCGCTGGGCGAGGACGAGCTGCTCGCAGACGGATACGACCGGCTCGAACGCGGAATCGTCGGGCCCGGAAGGGAGAATCTTGCGCGACGGTGGCGGGGCGGCGAGCTGAGGCTGTCGCCGACGCGCGCGCTGGTGACGGGCGAGCGCGGGGTGTGCGCAGTGGATACAATCACGACGGTGGACGAGGCCGGCGTCGTCCACGAGCGCTCCGAGCGGCGGATGAGCAGCAGCGACGGCAGCGATGTTAGTGACGAGCCCGCAGTGGTCGAGCTGCGGCATCTGACGTATCACGAGACGTATCACGAGACGTATCACGAGCACCACCGCCGGCGGGTGGGCAGCGACGGTTCTGGCGCGCGAAAGCCGCCGAAAGGTGCGTAAACGACCTACACACGGCGAAGATATCACGATCGCTCACACACCGCAGCGCCGTTCGCGCCAACGCTGTCGACGACGGTGACGCCGACGAGGGTGCTGCTGTTTCGGTGGTCGGCGCTGACGTTCAACGCGCACCGGATCCACTACGACGCAGCGTTTGCGCGGCACGAGGGCCTCGCGGACGTGGTCGTCCACGGGTCGCTGCAGCTGGCGCTGGTGCTGTCGTGGCTCCAGTTCACGCCGGCCGCGGCCGCCCACGTCGGCCTCGACCAGCGCCGGCTCGCCGCGGTGTCGTACGCGTGCGTGCGGCCGGCGCTCGTCGGGCGCCCGCTCCGTCTCTGCGTCGCTCCGCTGGCAAAGCCCTATCGCTGGCGGTTCTGGGCCGAGCAGGACGGCGACGGCGGCGGAGTCGTGCTCAAGGGCACGCTCTTGAGCACGCTGGCGGTCTCGGAGGGCGGGAAAAGTAGTTAGTAATCGTCACGCATCGTCACACGCACAGCGACGTCAGCGCTGAGTCAGTGTAAGCAGCGGCCCGCGTACCCTGAAAACTCTGCGATCGTCAAATTTGTTGTTCCACCGCCGTCGTCGCCGTCTTCACCATCGCCAACCCCTGTTCCTCCTCCCCCCCTTCGCTCGACCCCAATGGAATCGCTCAAAGAAGACCTCCGTGTCGAGCAGACACAGCTCGGCCTCTCCGCGCTCGCCCTGCCCAAAGCCCTCCAGCCCGCCGCCGGATCCGTCGTCTCCTCCATCTCCGCCGCCCCCGGCGTCTCCCACGTCCTCGGCTTCTACGACGCCTTCGCCGCCCGCAGAGCCGCCTTCGGCCTCGCCACCCCCGTCAAGTACGAGGACTTCAACAAGGAGGTCGAGCGCGATGTCCTCGCCACCTACTACCTCTTCTCCGGCCTCCGCGCCGACGTCAACCGGACGCTCAACATGAAACCCATGTTCAACGCCATGCAGTCCTTTGCTCTCGGCAACGGCCGCGACAACACCTACACCTTCTCCGGCATCTGGGCCAGCGACTCGACTTTCCTCCGCGGCGGTGTCGACTCAGACCTCTCCCTCTCCGCCCACGCCGTCACCCGCCTCTCCTCCTCCGTCATCGGCCGTCTCCAGGCCCACGCCTCCGCCCGCGGCACCCAGGCCGTGCTCGAGGCCGACATCCCGGGCTCAGACTACTTCCTCTGCCTCCGCGCCGCAAACCCCTCCATTCTCGAGCCCAAGCTCACCGGCATGTTCTCCTTCAACTTTGCCCAGAGCATAACCAAAAAGCTCACACTCGGCCTTTCCGGCACCTGGCAGCGCCAGAGCCCCGAGTACCCGGCTCAGGCCTCCATCGATCTCGCCGCCCGCTACGCCGGCCCGTCTTACGTCGGCTCGGGCTCCATTTCCGGCCAGGGCCTCGTCTCGCTCTCCTTCCTCCAGCGCTTCTCCGACAGAATCCAGGCCGGCGTCCTCACCTCCCTCGACCTTCTCGGCGCCGCGGCCGCCATGTCCGGCGACCCTACCACCCCTTCCAGCACCACCGCCGTCGGCCTCAAGTGCGACTTCCCTGACGGCTCCACCGTCCGCTCCCAGATTGACTCAACCGGCAAGCTCGGCTGCGTCGTCGACCGCATCGTCGCCGAGACCATCAAGCTCTCCATCTCCAGTGAGCTCGACCAGGTCAAGAGCGCCTGCAAGGTCGGCTTTGCCCTCCAGTTCGAGAGCCAGAGCGAGAGCGTGGAAAACACAATGCGCACAATCCAGACCATGGACCGGGAAGAGTCTCGCAAGTACATGGCTGAGCCGCCCCAGTAAAGCGCTGCGCTCTGCTCTTTCGCTTCTGATCTCTCCACGTCCTCACTACTCCTTTCATGACGCATTCTGCTACTTTCCCTATCATGTACATCTATATATACACAAAAGGCGAATGTGTTACTCGTGTATATCTCTTCTCTTGTATATTTGGTCTCTACGCATTATCGATGCTTCGTGCTTAATAAAAAAGAACGTGAGCATCCTCACAATGTTTAGAATTTATTCATCTTTCTCCCTGGGTGCATGTCACCGCCGATTATGCATCGGTTCGCTCGTAGCTCATGTCATTGCCAAGGTGTAATTCAGTTCACTGTTTAGCTAGCAATTGTCGTAAATCACACCCGAACACCATTAGTACATGTCCATTCTGAGCTGACTCAATTTGACCGACAATCGTCATCTAATTGACTGATTTCAGTCGTTTCTTGCATTATTCATTCGCAGCGACTTCTGAAGTCCAGGTACGCCGAGTCATGATCGCGTTTTGCAGAAAATCCAGTTCTTCGAAATATCAACCGCGCCGCCGCAACTAGATCTGCAGCACAAATTAGCGATTGGTTTAACTTATATCGAAAACTACACTAAAGTTTTTACAGCGCGCCGATGTTGCTTTGTGATTAATTCCATCATTCCTGCGTATCAAATCTCTACCATCGAGGCACACGGTCACACTACTCAAAGCGTTCACCACGTTGGGTCATTACAAAGCGATTTACTATGGGCCAAAAATGAAATTTTCCATGTACATACACACGATGCACTCTCTCAACGCGTCACCTTTCCGCCTCCAAGCAGGTCTTTGTTTGTTGTCTGTATAATCATCCGGCGGTAGCTCTTCAAAGGAATCGTGCCATTGTCGGTGACTTCGAGAATGAGATGCAAGCACTGTCCCTTGGCTTGCGCAGTTCCCGTCAGGAAATCAATGCAGCACTTTTCGTACGGCGGAATCTGCACCTGCACCTTCTTGCCCGCAGTGTCCAGGGTCGTCATTTCAAGGCTCGCCGTCAGTCTCATGGAGAAAGCACTGGACTCACGATACTGGTACCACTTGAAAGTGAGCTCGTCGCCCTCGTCTGGATCGTACGATTCGCTCGCGTCAAAGGTCAACATCGTGCCCGCCTCCTGCTCAACGTAAATCGGCTCGCAGCCGGCGCTGCCGTTGATCGAAATCACAGGATGATGGTTAACCTTGGTCACGTCAGAAGTCAGCGTCCAGCTCATGCGCGCAGCAAAGTCATTTTGGTACGCGTCGCGCCACCGCCAGATTGTCGCGTGGTTGGATGTGAACGTGTCGCCATTTGCGCCCACCACTTTGTCCACAGCGTCGCAGTAGTGCTTGTTTTTGAATCCCGCGCCGCTGATGTCCATCAGTCCGTATCTACCGCCCCACGAGCCGTACTCTGGATGGTCCGGCACGCCCAATCCGTTTTGAATCAAATACAAAAACGTCGGCGTGTCGCCTTCGGGAATGAACATGTAGTCCGGGTACTTTGAGCCAAGCGGGCCCACCTGAATGTTTTCCTTCAGCCATTCCTTTGTCCATTTTGAGAAATCCGGGCCGTGGCGATCAAAACCGTAGTACAGTTCGCCCGAGACGCCAGCCCATGCAGCGACGCCGTACTGGTTCCACATGTGCATGGAGCAAATGTAGAACACGTCGGGAAAGTTATGCCGAATCCAGACGCCGGTGTCGTCCTGGTCAGAAATTGCGTACACGCGCATCTTTGCACGGAACTTCGCAGCGACATCGTCCGGGTATCGTTCTTTGATGGCGAAGAGCACCTGGGCAAGCACGTTCGTGCCGCCCCAGCACAGAATCCACAGTGGATCGGGCGAGTCTGCAGTCACACGCTCAAGCAGAAGCTCGGCGCCTCCAGAGAGAGTAATGCCATTGCCGACAGCAGCCATGCCGTAGCACTTGGAATGATTAGCATATGCTCAATTGCGGTTCACAAAATTTGCGGAATGGCACATACCTCTGCACCGCTGCGGACAAGACTCTTCAAGTGCGCGGCCGACGGGTACTTGAAATCTGGATGCGTGTGTGCGTTGAGATTGTCAACCACGTCCGCGTATCCGTCAAGAATCTTGTGAATATCTTGCGGACAGACTTTGTTTTTCATCCATGTCGACGTGGTCGCGACGAGGCCCTCGGTGGAGAACTGGTTGGAGTAGAGCAGGAACCGCACCAGAGACTCAGCGTCGTCGGGCTCGTTGGAGATGTCGGAAAGCACGACAACGCGCGGCTTTGTGAAAAACATCTGGAGCGTCGAAGTAAAGGCCATTGTGTGGAGGAGAGTTAGAGGGAACGCGGGCTGAGAACTGGGGAAGAGAGCTCGGGCAGCTGGCTTATAAACTACGCGTTATCCTGCCCCCACGCGTCGAGGTCCTTTACGCGTCGGTGCGGCTATATCAACACCGGCTCGCGGGATGGCGCGCCCGATACGGAGACAGACGCGTGACGACGCCACGCAAATTTTGTTAAAACATTAATTATTTCAATTTCAACACACTACACAATCAAAGGTCCTGGAACTCAAAGCGCAGCGTGGGGTCGGCCTTGATTCCGCAGAGATAGCCCTCGACCTTGTCCGCAATCGACGTCGCCTCGAACCCAAAGTACTTGTACGCGTCCACGCCAGGCAGCGACTTGCCAAACGTCTTCATCCCCACACTGGCGTCTGCGTACCGCTCCCATCCCAGCGGCGAGTACGCCTCAATGACCACGGCAGGAAGCTTCGGCCGCTTGAGAATCGACCGCCGGTACTCGCGGCTCTGGCGCTCAAATAGCCGCTGGCATGGAAACGACACAATCCGCGCCTTTATGCCTCGCTCCGCAAGCACCTGCGCGCCCTCGACCGCAAACCGCATCTCGGGTCCAACTCCAATCAGCGTCACCTGCGCCTCGCTGTTTTCCTCAAACACATACGCACCGTACTGCACCTTGTCGCGAGACGTGTTGGCAAAATACTGCGGCAGGTTCTGACGTGACAGAGAGAGAATCGACGACGCGTGCTTGGTCTCAATCGCAGCCTGCCACGCACCAGCAGTCTCCTCCGAGTCACATGGCCGAATGTAAAGAAGATTGGGCATGGCCCGATACAGCGCAGTCAATGCGATTGGCTGATGTGTAGGACCGTCCTCGCCTGTACCAATAGAGTCGTGCGTGGCCACATGGATCACCTGAAGCTCCATCAACGCACCCATCCGGACGGCAGGCGCAGCGTAAATGTAGAACATGAAAAACGAAGACGTCACAGGAATGAAAGTTCCCTTGTTGAACGCGGCAATGCCGTTCGATACCGCAGCCATGGCAAACTCGCGAATACCCCAGTGAACGTAGCGTCCCGAGTAGCTTCCGACGCGACCGCACGTGGTTTGTAGCGTAGGCGGGTTAAAGTCCTCGGCACCGGACCACATCATGTTGACAGACGGTGAAAGATCGGCAGTGCCAACCATGAACGAGTTGATCTCCTCGGCCACCGGGTTGAACACAAGACCGGAAGACTTGCGCGAGGCAGTAGGCGCATCAGGGAACGTCATGGGAATCAAAGACTTCCACTGCTCTGGCAAAAGACCTTTGCGGCGGTTTTCAAACTCCACAGAGAGCTCAGGATACGCATCCGCATACTCTGCAAGCAATTTGGAGTACTCTGCAGTGAGCGCGTCACCGCGAATTGCCACATCAGAAAAGAACGCGTACACCTCATCGGGAATATAAAACTTGGCGTCCGGGTCAAGGTTGTTGGCAATCTTAATGTTGCGCACGTCCGGCTCGCCAAATGCGGCACCGTGAGCTTTGGCGTCTCCTTGAACGGCGGAACCCACACCAATGATGGTGCGACAGTTGATAAATGTTGGCTTTGACTCGGACTGCTTTGCGGCAGTCATGGCGGCAACAATGGCGGCAATGTCGTAGCAGCCATCCTCGACGTCAATGACGTTCCAGCCACAGGCACGCATCTTGGCGTTGATGTCCTCGTTGTTTGTGATGTCCACCGAGCCGTCACAGGTGATCTGGTTGTTGTCGTACATCACGACGAGGTTGTTGAGCTGGAAGTGGCCAGCAAGAGAAATTGCCTCGAGTGCAACACCCTCTTGCAAGCAGGCGTCGCCAATCATGCACCAAGTGGTGTTGTTAACAACCGGAAAGCCGTCGCGGTTGTAAGTTGCAACAAGCTGCTTGGACGCAATGGCAAGACCGACGGCATTTGCAATGCCCTGGCCGAGAGGGCCGGTGGTGACTTCGACGCCCGGGTGCTCAATTTCCGGATGACCAGGACAGTAACTGTCAATTTCGCGCGAGTGGTATGTCTTGAGCTGGTCGAGAGTCATGTGCTTGTAGCCGACAAGATGATGAAAGGTGTACTGGAACAGGCAAGTGTGACCATTGGAGAGCACGAAGCGGTCGCGGTTAAAATAAGAGGGGTCGTTTGGGGAGAACTGGAGCATATACTTCCAGAGCGCGACACCGATTGCTGCCATGCCCATAGCGCCTCTTAAGATGATTAGCAAGCCAGGCCAGAAATGCTAACTCAAAAAACGGACTTACCCCGGATGACCGCCATTGAACTGCTGGCAAAGGTCAGCGATGAGGCAGCGGAAGGTGCGAAGGACAAGACTGTGAATGTCTGTGCCTTTTGGCGAAGGCCGCGTGGGAAAAATCTCGTTGACGGAGGGAGCCATGATGGACGATGACTGGAGACTGGAAAAGAGATGGCAAAGGATAGGCGGGGGAATCCATGGTCGAAGAGGGCTGCGGGGTGCTGATATAGATGTCCTGCGGGCTGCGGGGAGACGGGAAGTACGCGACGCGGAGGAAGCTTGCCGCAGCCGCGGCGCCTGCCAGCCGTTGACCCCCACTATAGACAGCACGGCTAGCCTGCCAAAACGGGAAGCGGCTTTATAATCCGCGCGCCGATTTCGCGGCATTTATTATGTAGATTAACTTGGTCAAAACTTATCTATTTTAATAAACTAAACTATACACAATCAAGCAAAAATTCGCAGAGGCGAAGAGACGAGATACTCGCCGGGGTCGTTGAAGCGAAGACCGCAAGTCAGGCTCGAGATGCTCGCAATCTCAGACTCTTCGAGGTCGAACGACGTCACGTCCAGGTTCTGGAGCAGGCGCTCCTTCGAGTTGGACTTGGGAATTACGGCGACGCCGCGCTGCGTAGCCCAACGAAGAAGAACCTGTGCAGGCGTCTTGGAGTACTTGGCCGCAAGCGCCTTGACGGTCTCGTTCTCAAACAGGGGGCCAACCTTCTTAGCCTTGCCCGAGAAGTCCGGAGGAAGCTCAAGGAACGACTGCGGTCCAAAGGACGAGTACGCAGTGACGGCAATGCCGTTCTCCTGTGCGAGCTTAATAAGCTCGGGCTGAACAAGATATGGGTGATGCTCAATCTGAAGCGCGGAAATAGGGTAGCGCGCGTAGCTCTGCACGTCGTAGATCAGCTGAGCAGAGAAGTTGGACACGCCGATTGAGCGCGCAATGCCAAAGTCAACAACAGACTCCATTGCTTGCCAGGTCTCTGAGATCGGAACCTTATCAAGCGCGACACCAGAGCGCTCGGCGTCGACCCACCAGGCAGGGAACTCCAGCACGGAGGGATCAATGTACTTTTGCGCGACTGGGAAGTGGATGAGATAGAGGTCGATGTAGCCAAGGCCCCAAGTGTCGTTCTGGTCCTTGGCCATTTTCAAAACATGCTCCTTGCGATGGTAGTTGTTCCACAGTTTGGTGGTGATGAAAATCTCCCCACGGGTAACAAGGCCATCCGCAATGGCGCGGCGAACACCCTCGCCAGCCTCTTTTTCGTTCTGGTAGTCGTAGGCACCATCAAAAAGTCTGTAACCAAGCTTGATGGCCTGCCAGCAATTGTCAGTAAAACAAATCAAAATCAATTGAAGCCAGCGGACGACGTACATTGTAAACAGTGTCGGCAGTGGTGTCACGGGGAACCTTCCAGAGGCCGAAGCCAACCTGGGGCATGTCCTTCAAAGAGAGATCAGCTGTGAGCAGAAGCGGTAAAGCAAAAAGACTTACATAGCCCGAGGCAAGAGTGATCGCGGGAACAGAGACACACATGGCTGGTGGTGAATGCTGCTGACAAAAAAAAGAGATGAAGACGAAGACGAAGACGAAGACGAAGCCGAAGTTGAAGTGGATGTTGAGTCCGGCGAGGACGGGCCGAGGGCAGCCTAAGTACCCACCGTTGGCCAAATTGCGCCAGCGGCTATGGCTGCGCGTGAAACACAATAGCCGCGCTGTAGCCTTGCTGTAGCCGCAGCCGGGCGCGAAGTAGTCGCGCGGCTATAAGTGTGGGGTATTTCGCGTCCCACACGCGTAACGCCGCGTCTCACGCGTCTTATATACTTGCAGGTCCCCCCCACCACCACCTCCGCTCCCCCGCGTGCGGTCTTCAGCTCTACACTGTCCTCGTCACTCTGCTCAATTGCTCTGCTCACAACCATTCAATATGCGCTCGACTACTGTTGGAACTGTCGTTGAGGGCGCACTGCTGCCCAACCCGTGCCTGCGCGTCACCGCAGACCACGAAATCAAAATGGAAGAGGCTCCCGTGAGCATGCCCGGCAAGGGCGAGATTCTTATCCGCGTCCGGGCTACCGGTATCTGTGGCTCCGACATTCACTTTTGGAAAACTGGTCGCATTGGTTCGCTGATTTTCCACGGCGACTGTATTCTCGGTCACGAAGGTGCTGGAGAGATTCTGGCGCTTGGCGAAGGCGTCACGAAGCTTGCCATTGGTATGCGACAAATGTTTTGTGTGGAGTGAGCACTGTGCTAACTGTCTTTTTAGGCGACCGCGTTGCAATTGAGCCACAGGTTCCGTGCAACTCGTGCTTCAACTGCCGCAACGGCGACTACAACCTCTGCCCCGACGTCAAGTTCTCCGGCGTCTACCCCAATGACGGCACGCTCCAGCGCTACGTGGTTCATTCCGCAGACTATGTCTACAAAATTCCAGACTCCATGACCTACAACCAGGCTGCGCTTGTTGAGCCGCTATCTGTTGTGCTTCATGCCGTTGAGCGTGCCCGTGTCAGCTTTGGAAAGGGCTGCTTGATTTCCGGCGCTGGTCCCATTGGCCTCATTGCCCTTGAAGTTGCGCGCGCTTCGGGCGCCACGCCGCTTGTCATTGCAGACATTGCACCGCAAAGACTTGAGTTTGCTAAGAAGTTTGTGCCTCGTGCGCAGACATATCTTGTCGACACCACCAAGAATCCCGAAGAGAACGCAGCCAAGATGCGCGAGATCTTTGGCCCCACAGAGTACGACGCACCGCCAGTCGTGCTCGAGTGCACAGGAATTGAGTCCTCAGTTGTTACCGCATGCTTTGCGTGCCGACGCAGCGGCGAGGTCATGGTCGTTGGCGTTGGCCGTGAAATCATGAACAACATTCCATTCATGCACGTATCACTGGCTGAAATTGATCTCAAGTTTATCAACCGGTATCACGACACCTGGCCTGCGGGCATTGCAGCACTGACTGACGGCGTCATTAACCTCGACATGCTTGTGACCAAGACTGTGCCGCTGGAAAAGGCTGGCGAGGCCATGATGTTGGCGGCTAATGTTCAGAGTGGAAATATCAAGATTCAAATTGTAGACGAAGCTTAATGTATATTATGAGAATAATGAAAGCATTTGATTAAAAGTGAAACTACGTAAAGCCTAAACAATGAGCTTCTCCAAATCAGCAACGACAGCGGTGTCGGCGTCAACAGCGGCCTTCACAGCCTCGCCGCGGATCTCGACGTCAGTTTTGAACGTCTTGAACTTTCTGGCTGGCACGCGCTTCATGAACATTTCGTCAATCTCCTCATACATGCGTTTGGCAGTCTCAACCTGAAAGAACCATAGGTAGATAACACTCAAAATAGCAAACCCACCAAAAACAAAACTGACTTTGGCGCCCATATTCGCCTTGTCCAGATTGAACATGTATGGCAAAACAAAACTCCACATCATGTTGAGACAGTCTTCAAACAAGATGCCAAGGGCAACGGTTTTCATGCGCAGACGTGATGTTGGCATCTAGGCAAGAATAGTATAAGCGGTTGCGCCAACAGTGACATTGTACCACCAGCAGTACACTATAATAAGAGCGACTGTGCCTTTATTTGCTGCAAGTGTACCAGTTGTGGCGAGACCACCACTAATGAAAAGTACAAATGTGAGCGGAAGAGACCGTAAAGAGAGAGATCGCGGCGACCAATGAGATCAACAAGGAACCAGGACATGACATTGCCAACAAGTGATAAAATTTGCTGAATGATCTGAAGCTTGAAACTCATAGCAGTGCTAAATCCAGCAAGCTGTGCATAGTAGGTCGAGTAACTGGCCATGAAAGTAATTCCGGAAAGCGCGTTGATACTGAGAGGCAAGCAAGCGATGATGGTGCAACGAAGATTTGAGCGACGGAAGCATTTAATAGAAGTAGCGCCAGCGGTCTCGCGTTTTTGCTCGTCAAGAGTCAAGATCATCGACGCAAGCTCTGTTTGAGCCTCTTCGTTGGTGTTGCCAAGTCGGCAAAGAGTTTTGATAGCCTGGTCGTGTTTATCGTGGGAGACAAGCCATCAGGGTAACTCGGGCATGAAAGCAACAAAAAGAACTGAAGTAATCGCAAAGCCATACTGAGAGCAAAACACAGCGCGGTAAGCCCAGCGGTTTGTGTATGATCCGGTGGAGTTGACGATGATCGAGACCACGAGGGCCGACAGTATATAAAAAAGCTGATAAACAGACAAAAACTCCGCGGAGAGCAAAAGGAGCAACTTCACTTATGTAGGTCAATGTAATGGAAGCAAAGGCACCGCAAGGAAATCCATTCAGAAAATTTCTACCAAAGAACATGGGGTTCGTTGTCGCAACAAACTCGAGAGTGATAGCAGCAAAGGTCAAGACAAAGCTGATCATGAGAGTGTTTCTGCGACCAATGCGATCGGCAATTATTCCGCCAAAGATGGAGCCAAAGATTTGCCTGCAAGGATGATCAGCCACATGAACGAATACAGACAGAGAATTGACTTACGTTGCGATGGGAGCATCTTGAAAGACGGCTTGCCATTGTGCTTGAAGAACGTATACAAATAGCCAGAGTCTTTGGAAATTCGGAAATACTGAGAACATTGCCGGCAGCTTGGTTCTCAAAAGTGAAAAGAAGAAGAACCCAGACAGCGCACAAGCACCAGATACAGGCACATTTGTAGTGCTTCACGGCCTGGAGCTTTGTAAGACTGTGCTGCTCTTGATTGGCAATGCCAGCCTGCTGGTCAGTCGTGCCAGCGGTAACCTCGACGTGATCCTAGTCAAGTTTCTTCATGACAAGAAAGCCCTATCGAAGCCCTATCGAATCCGTGCTCGTTGTGCACGGATTCGGGGTCTTTGAAAAGCATTGTAGAGGCAAGGCAGAAGACAGCGACAAGGAAGGAACGGATACATGCTGAAAAGCCGGCAAAAGCAAGATTTTATAGAGATCAAGACGGCAACAAAGAGACAAGGCGGCCAGGCAGAAATGCGGAGTTGAAATTGCGGGGAAAACGGCGTGATGTGGGGAAGTGGGTGGTACGAGATTTAGGACGGAAGCTGAGTGTCGATCGGCAATTCGGCCCGCAGATGCAGCCGCTGCTGTCTGGATCGTCGCGTCATTTTCACGGAACACAGCAACAACAGCAGCAATATTTAGCAGAGCGACACTGGGCCAGAATGGTTGGGCTGGCGGCTTGTGGAGATGTGGAGATGCGGGGAGCGAGTAATTTTTCGATGTCTTAGTTTTTATGCGGCGGAGCGTTGTGCGCGCCAATTGCCTGAATGGGCAGACGAGGCGCAGAAATGCAGGAAGCTGCACGAGAGAGGAGAGAGAAGAGATAAGTGGGATAAAGAGGAGAGTAAAGGCGGAGAAGTCAAGTGGTTTGGCTAAAATGCACAAGTTATACTGCAGGAAGCAGAAGGCTATGAATGATACAAGCGATGCAAGTGAGGGGGCTATATAATGTGGGCTATTCGCGGGCTACGTATCGCTGCGGCTGCGGGGAAGTCGAATTTAAGTGCGCGCGCAGAGCAGCACTCGCCATTCAACCCAGCATTACCGTCACCAACAGCATCACCACCAGCACCATCAGCACCACTGACACCGCCCCAATGGCCTCCAAAACGCAGATATTTGACTCCAAAACCGGGTGTTTATCATTTCCGACATATCCATCGAGCCCTATCGAAGCCCTATGCGTAGTTTTAGTTGGTTAATAATCCAATCTCGGCTGTGTACCTTTTCCTGCTTTCATATCGCGCGAGCCGCCGTGAGCCGCGCGCAGCCACTCCCGACCTCCCGCACAAAACCACGCCTATCCTGCCGCTTCAGGCTCCTCTACCCCACGCCACCCCGCGTTCCTTTGACGCCTTCCCCCGCCCCACTTGCCCCGCATCAGATTCCGCGGGGGCGACGCATCTGCTTTGCGCACCAATCGCACGCGCGCCCGCCGCAAAAACATATATAATGTCCTGTTTCCCCAGCCCGCGCGCTTCTGCAGCGCCCACTCCGTCAGTACCCCCGTCTGTACACGCACACCCCGCAGCCCGCTTCACCATGCTTTTCAAGCGCTCAGACGCCGCGCCCAAGCCAACCGACACGACGCCGGCCGCCGTGCTTGACGAAAAGGCTGCAGACGAATTTGTCGACGACCTCCATGACCCAGAAATTCTCCAGGCTCGCGTCGAAAACCAGGAGGAGCACGCCGTCACAAAGCTCCAGGCCTTGCGCCAGCACCCCTGGGCTGTCGTCTGGTCCCTCTACGGCATCTGGTGCCTCTTTCTCTTTGCCTTTGAAAACCAGGCCTCCGGCAATATTCTTGGCATTCCCCGTTTTCGCGAGGACTTTGGATACGAGTACAATGGGAGCTATGTTCTTCCTGCCAACTGGCAAGCTGCTTTCGGCGGCGCGCCTCTTGCTGCGTGAGTACCACCGTGCATGTGCGCCAAACCCACTAGTCGACTAACACCACCAGGCAAGCTGTCGGCTCCCTTGGCGGAGGCACCATTGCTGACCTCATTGGCCGCAGATTCACTCTTATGATCTGTTTTGTCATCAGTTTTGCCGCGATTACTCTTGAGTTCAGAGCAACCACTGACGCCATGTTCTTTGGCGGCAAGTTTCTCAACGGCTTCTCATGCGGCGCTCTCGCAACCGTGGCTCTTACTTATATTGGCGAAATCGCTCCTTTTGCTCTCCGCGGTATTCTTATGTGCATGTCCTCGCTCGCATACACTTTCGGTCCGTTTATTGTCTCGCTTATCGTCAACTCTACTGGAACCTACGCCAACCGGTGGGCTTACCGTGCCGTTTTTTGCTCTCAGTATGGCTTCGCCGCTGTGGCCTCTTTCTTCATCTTTTTCATGCCAGAGTCTCCATGGTGGCTCATGTCAAACGACAGACACGACAAAGCCAGAGCAAACCTTATCAAGCTTGGGTACACCGAGGAAGAGGCCTCCGCCAAGGTCGCTTCCATGGCCGTCACTCTCAGCGAAATTCGCCACGAGACTGAAGGCGCAACTCTTTTGGAGTGCTTTCGCCATACTAATCTCCGTCGCACGCTCATTGCCTGCTTGCCCCATATTTTTACCTCATTCACCGGCATTACATTTGTCATGTCCTATGCTACCTACTATGCGCAGCTTGCGGGTTACGATACTCGCATGAGTTTCAAGCTCCAGATCATTCAGCAGGTCATTTCATTAGTTGGAAACATCATGTCTTGGTTCCTCATCGATCGCGTCGGCCGCCGAAACCTTTGTCTTGTTGGTTTCTCCGTGCTCATTGTCATATTGCTCATCACCGGTGGCTTGTCCTGTGCCGGAACCGTCTCAGCAACCAAAGGTACCGTCTCGCTTTTCCTGGTCTACTGTTGGTGGTTCAACGTTGCCGTCAATTCCTCGGGCTACACACTCTTGGTCGAGATTCCCACTGCTCGGCTGCGCATGAAGACTTCTTCTATTGGTGTTGCATTTGCATACATATTCAACATGATGTGGTACTTTGTGCTTCCATACATGTTCAACCCGGACAAGGCCAACATGGGAGGAAAGATCGCGTTTATTTTTGGCGGCCTTGGCGTGTTTTGTTTGACTTGGCTCTGGTTCAATCTTGTCGAGTCCTCTGGTCGGACTTATGAAGAGCTTGACGAGATGTTTGTCAAGCGCATCCCAGCCAGAGAATTCAAGACCTACATTACTGATGTCCAAGTCAAGGGCCAAACTGCAAAAGCTATCAAGTCTGGACTTATGGCTGGAAACACAGAAACTGAAGCAAATGTTGGGACTAAGGCGGAGGTGTAATTGCCCGATGGAACGGTTTGGGTCATGTTTTATAGTTGGTACAGTACCATCTAGGTATTTTTTGTTAAGATACGGTGTTTATTTTACTCTCTTAAAATATACAATATATTCGTGTTTCACTCAATATTCAATTGTAGAAAAACTGTGTAGCTTACGTGCAATAAGGTGTGACATGCGGAACTGGAACAGCAATGATATCACTGAGTGCAAGTAATATCCAAGTTGATCAGTATACAAAGCATGAAGGAAAAGGCTGCGTGTGCATGGTGATCTGGGCGCGCAGGAAGGTGGTCAGGCGATTGTGTGATCAAGGATGACTGTGGCATGCTTGATAAGCAACCAGAGTTAAGGCTTGAAGCCAGCATATCGCGGGTGGCGCTGTGCCACGATATGAAGGTGATGCAGCGCAGATCTGGCGGCGCAATGCAAAGCGACATCTCGCGACGTATTCTGCTTGAATGAATGCTGAGTATCATCGCGCAGCACTTTGTTAAAACTTTCCTCTATAGACCGAATGTCAGCTAATTGATCTGATTTTCATATGGAATAGTGGATCACTTACTTGGCTCCGTCATCAAGGATGTCAGGGGACCGTGTCGACGAACATACTCCGGAGCGTGGTACAGCATATGCAGCTTTGGCTTGGATCCAATGCTGGCGTTGTCAATAGATGCGAGCATCAATGAAATGATGACGATCTCGTCTAGTATCAGATACCAGACATCCTTGAAGCGACGAGCCACATGCTCCGCAGCACCTGCCAGCGTTCCAGTCGAGTCCTCACCCTCACCCCGTTGCAAACGAAACAGCGAATGAATCGTCTGTCCAGCAAACGCGTGCGCAGCAACCCCCGTCGGCGCAGCTCGAACCACAGGATCGGCATTCCAGCCCGACGAGCGTCCTCACGCAACCTCCAGCTGATCGCCAAGAAGACAAAGGTCTTCCCTGCACCCGCCACACCGTCCACACTCAACAGTAGCTGCTCCGGACGCTCCCCACGCAACCTTCGGCCATTATGACGCACTAAAGTCAAAGATGAGATTGGGGTTTATTCCAATCCACCCTTGTAATTACCAGAAACCTTGTAAACAAGATTCCCAAGCGTTGTTAGTTGCGATGTGCGCGGAGTTTCTGACAAAATCACGTGAATTTTCTGTAACAAACTGCGTGGGGTTTCCCTAATATCGTTATATTAGGAAAGATTTGTAGTTTTTGAAAGCTTGAGGTGTTGTTGGTTGTTTGAACGATTTTCGTTGTTTGTAAGAATGTGGTGGAGCGTTGAGTTACAAGCTTCTAGTCCGCAAGTCTACGTGCGGTTTTACACTACTTTTATGCTGTGCGGAGAAAGAGCCTTGAGCGCTAGAGATCGGCGTGACGAAGGTTTCTGTCGTTTCCCTCATAAGCTCATAGGCGCGCTTAGATCTGATTTGCGTTGTGTTGCTGTGTGATCCGGGCCCTGGATCATTCCGTCATGAAAACTAAGTTCACATCGTGCTAGATCTTGATCTTGAGATCTGTCTTAGTCTTTCAGCAAACAACCAATAAACAAATTAGTCTGCGTGTTTCTCGTGTCCTAATTTGCTCACCGCCGAATGAGTAAATCAAAGTTTGCACATATATGAGATCATCTTGATGTGTCTCTTCCCCAATTATACGCGTGAAGAATAAGGACTTTGTCCGGCGCAAATCTCAGACTTCCCAATCACCGAGTTTTCCCATGACGCTGCCGCCTGCTCGCGTCATAGCATCTCAAATGTCAAAGAAGAAATACGATCTGACAATCACTCATTTT
>JANIWG010000203.1:0-16500 GCA_030705025.1 Myxozyma udenii
TCCCGACCAGCAGCGCTCAATTGGGCGGGTGTTGAACAGGTTGCTCTTTTTATTTTTCAGCGCTGGCAAGCGCCAGTTTTTCTTTCTTCAACAATGCCGCTCTCGTCATACACCGCCCACAAGGGCAACAACAACAACGCCGGTATAAACCGTCACAACCGCAAGGAATCGGCCCACACATCACACACATCACACTCTCACAGTCACAGTCACAATACACATACTGCTGCACCAGCTACTGCGCGCTCGAGTGGAACGCGCTCTCAAACGCTGCTGATCAACTCCAAGATCAGGCATATCAAGAAGAAAGACAGCGAGCCTTTGTGGCGGAAGGATATCCAGTATGACTTTCTCAAGCATATTTTCTACGACGACACGCGTGTTTTCACAAATAGTTATGATGGAACTGCGAATCACACGTTTTCAGAAATCTATATCGACGCTATGGCTCGCTCGTCAAAATCGTCAAAAATCCTGAGGGACAAATTGCTCGGTGACCAACGCGCGGGCTTGAACATTGCAATGGTTTGTTTATTGGTCAACATCGGTCGCATGAACACCACTCTCAACTGTACGTTCTTTTTTAATCATTTTAAACTTTTGTCTCGTTGCTAACACGGTCAGTCTTTCCAGAGATGCGCGCTCAGCTGCGCACATACCACCCGATTCCGTCTCTCCAAACCTACTCCGACCCCACTGCCTACAAGCAACTTCAAGACGCTCCTCGTTTGAAAAGCATTCTCAAAGGCGCATGCGAAGACCGTCCTGAGCCCAGCACTCTCGATCAACTCTTACTGCAACCTCGTCTTCCACGCACAAATCCAATCAATCTCGTTTTCATCCTCGCGACTTACGCGCGTCGCGTCACGGATCTCTTCTTTGTCGAGCCGTACGAGTTTTACGATTTCATCATGAATACCAGCTTGTCTAGTTTGTCTCGTGCGAAAGCGTTTCTCTGGCTCATGTGGGTCTATCTTGAGTCTGACCTCAGTCCTGAGCAGCTGCGTGAGAATCCATTCGGATATGGCCAGGAAGGTGGTATGAAAGTGCCGAGCTTTTCGACGTTGACTGAGGAAGAAGCGGCAAAGGAGAATGTGGATACTGATGCTGAGAAGGAATTTGCCGAGCGCATGATTCTTGAGCGTAAAAGTACGTGTTTTTTGATCTCTTGTTGAAAAGGTGTATGTTAACAATTCTGACAGGACATCTCGATAATACGACCAATCCTGACGCCCCCAAAATCAAAGAAGAATCAGGAAGTCAGAAAAAGAGGCGAAAATCGCGTAAAGGTGACGAATACTTTTCCGATTCGGACGGCTCTCAAGCCTCTGCTTTTGACGGCCGTTTAATCACTCTTCCACCCACCAGCAGTCACGGCACGCCTGTTCCGCCTGGAATGGGTCGGTTAATGTTAAAGCCACAGAAAAAGCAGTCGAAAGCAGAGACTGCTGCTCAGGAGCTTGCGACTGAACGTGAAAAGAAATGCGATATTGAAATCGATCATCTGATCCGCGTTACTGACCGTCGTCGCAAGCGCGCTCGATATCAGGAAGGCGCGATTAAACGTACTTGGCAAAAGATTCGTACTCGTGATCCGTTTGATAACTCCGATGACGAGCAAGCTATGTTGAATGCCGAAATGGTGGCTTCTGCCGCGTCATCGCACAAGCGCAAGAATATCGACATTTCAACGTTGAACAATCATATTATGAGTAGTCTTTCTGGTGTTCGGGATTCTAATCTGGGTAATGATTTTGGAGAGGAAAGCGGTGCTCTTGCGACTGCGTTTAGACGTGCAAACCGTTGGATTGCAAGATGGTATAACTTCCATGAGTTAGAGCGCGAAATCCCAATGCCTGTGCTTCCGGATCCTGATTCAGTGGCAGAGGTGGAGAAGAAGCCTCGAAAACGTGCGTCTGCCGCTGCGAAAAGTCAAGCTGCTGCTGCTGCTGCTGCCGCTGCCGCTGCCGCTGCTGCTGCTGCTGCTACTGCGAAGACAGAGAAAGGGTCAGGTGGTGAGGAAGCAGAGGCAGAGGCTGCGAATGCTGCTGGTGATGCGCCAATGGCGGATGAGGAGATGGTTGTTGATAACTCCACAAAGGAGAGCGGCGAGCCGGAGACGCTGCCAGTCGAAGCTGAGACTTCTGCGGATTAGACTCATGAGCAGCATGAAATGCGGGTGTATTATAGAGGATGAATAAATGGAATATCATGATTGTAGATGAAGATGCTTCTTAAAATTGAGAATCAATTTAGCCAAATCGGGAGAAGTAAGTGCGGCGCGTGTTGCCTGGGCAACGTTGAGTTTTGGGTGCGCGAGCGGCGATTTGTTTACACCCCAGTGTGCTTCGACGTGCGCCCTTTGGGAAATTCTCGATTTCTCGTCGATTCCTCTGCGCGTCTTTCTTTCTTCTCGTTAAGAGTGAACTTCTCCCCTTTTTTTTTCCAAGTCCACGCTTTTTTCATTCGCAAATCACCGCACGTTAAGAAGTTTTTTTCTGCGCTTCTTCTTTCATCTCCTGTCTCTCTCCGCGTTTATCATTTCCCCCCTTGTGTCTACGACTCTCGCGATTCTGTAATCCAGCGTCTCGCTCAGGAAATCAGTCATCTGCTCGATTTTGATCTTTTCTAAGTCGCTTTTTTATTTATTTTAAATCTGCGGCTCTTTTTTTCGCAACTTCGATTTTTTTTCGTGGTATAATTTTGAGGTACGCTCGCGTCGTCTATTTCGATTTGGTCTGCTCTGCACGATTTGGTACCGGCCTGATTTGTGGTCCCTTCCAAACTTCTGCAACTTTGGATCCAACTCGCTTTCTTCTCCGTTGTGTATCATCGGCTAATAGTTACAGTAAAAGACAGCTCAATAAGCCTCGCTAGAGTTGTCTTTCTGTACTAGATCTGCATCCCTTGTCATCATCTCCGTTCTTTAATGGCTTCTCAAAACGCAAGTGTGTCCTACACATCGCTGAAAATGCAAGAACCAGCGGCCGCGTCTGTCGACAGCCACACTGTCACCAAGCGTCTCCAAAGTGAGCTCATGCAGCTTATGGTAAGTTTCCCTTATAATTAAATGACGCGTATGCGTGTACTAACGTTTAAAAAGATGTCAAACGTCCCAGGAATCAGCGCGTTCCCTGTTTCCGACTCGAATCTTAGCCAGTGGACTGGTACTATTGCCGGTGTTGATGGCACTGTAAGTTCAATTAGTACTTTTACTGTTTCCTGTCTAACGCACTTCATTCAGCCCTACGCCGGTTTGACCTTCAAGATCACAATGTCGTTCCCCTCCAACTACCCCTACCGCGCCCCTGTGATTCGATTCCTTTCTCCCATGTGGCATCCCAATGTCGATATGGCCGGACACATTTGTCTAGACATTCTTAAGGAGAAGTGGTCCGCTGTTTACAACGTTCAAACCATCCTGCTCAGTCTTCAGTCGCTCCTCGGTGAGCCCAACAACTCCTCTCCTCTCAACGCTGAGTACGTATCCCGTTCACTTTTTACTTGAGCACAGCTAACACATATAGGGCTGCGGATCTTTGGGACCACGATCCCGCGGAGTACAAGCGTCGCGTTCTCGACCGCTACAAAGATATTGAGGAGGTCAGCGACGAGTAAGCTCGTTTGCAACCAGCCGGGTGGTGCATAATGGTAATGGGTCTTTGTTTAATATGGCTGGGTCATAGATAATTGTTTTTTTCCGACATACCCGATCCAGGAGACGACTTGGCGTACTGTGTTTTATGCTGACGAATGTGCTTTGTGTTTCCTCTATTGCAACTTTTTTATTCCTCCTTTTTTTTTTTTTGGATTGTCATCACAGCTCTGTATTCCTTTTTTTTTACACATTGCGTCACAGCTCACGTTGCTCTGGAAATTTCGCAATATTATGTCTGTTTGCTTAGTTTAAACTGCTTTACATAGGGTCACAGTCCCTGTTTCTTCATTCTCGCTTCTGGCATGTTCTTTATCAATCCTACAAAGCGGATCATTAATTTAGGTACAACCTTCAACCATATCTTAACTCGAGACTATCGTATTCACTGCACGCACTCACACCCACGCCTACTCGAAAATAGCCTTTTGCAACGAGCTCTGCACCCAAGCTTCCTCTGCCTCCGCAAACTTCTTCACTAGCGTCTTCTGCCGATTAGCATACCCACCGAGCATCAACGCAAGTTTCTTTTCCTGCGCGTTCGCTTTTCCTGCTGCATCAAACAACGCATTCCCAACCTTTTCCAGTACATCTTCGAATTCCTCTTCCCCATTTTCGCCCAATCCAGCAAGCTCAAATCCAAGTCGCGAGTCGGAATCATACGCGGTTAACACGGACTCTGTGAAATTCGCCATGCTGTCTTTAGATGATGCGGATTGCATTTCGCGTTGTATCAAATCAGTTGCGCGTGCTCGAGATTTATCATCCAGATCGGTAAGTTGTGGCGCGTTCTTCGCGTTAAGTAAACGCATACTCTTGTTAACGGGGTACTTTATCGCATCAGAAACAACGAGATCACGATACTCCGCCGCAATAGCGGCAATGATGGGATCATCTTCCTCGTCTTCATCTACTCTACCTAGTCGACTCCGGTCAATCACAGATGGACGAGGAAGCTCTCTTCGCAAAACAGCAGAGCGACGTTGAAGAGCAAGTTCTGCTTCTTTCTGCCGAATAGCCTGGATCTTGCGTTCACGTTCGCCTGCGTCTTCTTCCAACTCGGCTTCTTGAAGTTGAACTTCAAGTGGTACTTCCTCCTCTTCCGCGTCTTCCGCGTCTTCGGGCGCAACAAGTTCAAAGTCATTCTTTGGCTTCGGGAGACTACTGAACCCTGATTTGAGCAGATTGGCAATTCCACCAGTGCTGCTCCCATCGAGGAAGTCATCTTCATCATCCTCGTCGCTACCAGCGTCTTCCATAGTGATCTGTTTTTGCTTATCAATCTGCAGCGCGGTATCAACGTCCATCTCTGTAATCTGCGGCGCCGGCAATGCAAGTTTCCTACGCTTTGCAATTTGCTCCTGCTCTTGCGCTTTCTGCAGTCGCTCTGCACGCAACATTGCTTGCCGCTCCGCTGCCTCTGCTTCCTGAGACGTGTCTTTTCCGCGTTTCTTTCCCTTTTCACCCGCGTTCGGATCCTCGGTATCTCGCCTCCGAGTACCAAATTTTTTAGTCCTCGCATCAAAAGCAGCTTTTTGCTGAGCATTTAATTGTATCTCATTGGTCGTATTGTAGAATCCGGGAGCAGGTTTATGTTCAAGCGGTATATCAGCGTTATAATCCATCTCGTTTGCGCGTTTCTTTTTCGTGAGTCGTACGTTTATTCCGGCTGCTTTGAGTTCACGCCGTTTTTGCAAAATCGCAAGACGTCGAGATTCTTCAACAAGGCGCTCGCGATCCTTCCGCTTGGCTTTCTTGCCCTTCGTGTTAGCAAGTCGCGCGCGCGCTTCTGAAAGCATCTCGCGCTCGTCTTCGTCCATGTCGATTGCATCAGGGCGGGCAGGTCTGGTGCGTCAGCATACAACTATTGAAAAAATAACAATCACTTACTTTGTCTCTGGATCGGGATCAATCTCACCCGGTCTCAAATTCTTGATACGATCTGCGGCCTGCGCCTCGCTTCCTGGTCCGGACAGCCCAAACTCTCCACTTTCGATCGCTTCCGCATCATCCAGCAGTTTCTGATATCGCTCAAGACACTGTGTTGCCGTACGTCCAACGATAGGTGCGATGGTTCGCCACTGTGTCGGCATCAATTTAGCAAGATGCAAAAGCTTCTCATCTTCCTCGCGAGACCATTCGATCTTCTTGATCGCGGGATCCAGCCATTCGTTCCATCGCGCTTTAACTTGTTTTGCTGTTTTACGAGAAAGAAGTGAGGAAACTCGTGACCATTGATTCAAGCCGTATTTCGCGATTCTGGTCGTGTTAGCCGGGTTACAATGAAATAAATGTTGGATGTACATACGCTGCGCGCACAATCTCATCTGCCGAACGACGACGTTAGCTCTATTTTTCCAATCAACTGAAGGAAACCACACGTACCCTCAACGTTCGTCCAGACGCCACCTTTCACGTATGCCGGCATCTTGTCGTTCAAACAAAAATTGACAAATGTTTGGAATCTGGATGAAAGATAGACAAATACGCAGATATCGAAACTCGCAATTTTCTGTGTTTGAACGTCCAAAATTCCCAACTTTGAAAACTGTCACGTGTGTATGATTTGCGCCGCACGGACAAATCAAACGACTTTCACGATCGATGGAACTGCCCCCCAGGTTCTTTTAACTACTTTTGATGAATAGCTATGTACGTGTTTCTTGGTAATTGCCATGTTTTGTTTAATGCGGGAGGCGAAGTGAATGTTTTTTTATTGTAAACGCTGACTATGCAGGCAAGGCGGATGTGTGCCAGAGTGTCCAAGACTGCAGTCAAGCTTGAGTAACATTTACGAGTCTCCTCCGATTATATAACGCAATCTCGCTTTCAGAAACTGACAGTTTTTCACGTTCACGTCTTGGTGCGGGCAAGTTCGCAAAAGGTGAAGTACGAGAAACAGCGACTTGCAACCGCATGACGTATATCCTCCCATACAGCTCATAGTTAAGTATAGTTAGCTTGCAACGCCGCAAACTCGTAGGGAGTTAGTTCTGTGGATTCACGAGAAGCTCTAGTGAACTATTCTGCAAGCTGAGTTCAAATGTCATTCATTTTCCTAGCATAGTGTACAAACGAAATACTCCAGCCCAACCGATCCGTAACAATCCAACGTGAACGCCACTCGCGATGGATGAACCACTTCAGACAACTTCACAACTTCGTCCCTCTCTTTGACTTCCCAGCAGCACATCGTGAGCATCCATTCCCCGCATCAACACATTGCCGCTGATACCCCCAAGCTGCAGGATGGGATATCTGCACATCTGAAAGTCGCTGAGCGTCTTTCGAACTCGAACTTGGGATCGGAGCGAGCGTGTTGCCGAAAAAGACGGGATGTGCCAGAGCCGGGTCGGAATACTTGCCCACTGCTTTTGCGCTTGGCAAAGTAGTCGATGGTTTAGTCGAGGGAGCCGATAGTGGTGACTCTGAAGATGCGGAAGAGTTGCGCGTTTGCCCGGTCTGCGAGCGCAAAGGCGATTCCGTTTTTGGAGGCGGTTGCATCTATCTGCGTCAAAGCCACTCAATCTCGCTGAAGCACACAAATACCCACCGGTCTGTGTTTCTGCAAATGGGGAAGCATCGCTGCGATAAGAAGGCCGAATGACGAGCAGAAGAAGTCCGATGCTCGTGCAAGCGAAGGCGGGCTGGCCCCGCATTTCGACGTCGCACAGATGTGCAAGCACGAGGGTGTTGTACGCGCCGCAAGTGCTGAGGCGTTGCCGCGCCGTCTGCGGCTCGCCGGGGTCGGCTGTCGGTTGCTCGAGAACGCGCGTTTATCGGTCGTCTCGGTCGCGTCGTTTTCAAGCGAATCTTCGTCTGGCTGTGGAGTTCAGCAGGAACAATGGCGACGGCAGCGAGCAGCAAGCCGCTGGTTGTGCTGAAAGACTGTGTGCTGAGGCCGCAGCATTTTGCAAAAGATTTGTTCCCGCGGCCGTTGAGTTTGACGATTCTGCCGTCTGAAAGATGGGCCATCACCGGTACGCACAAGAGTCGGATGCTGCAGGCGCTCGCTGGGCAGTTC
Source organism: Myxozyma udenii (assembly GCA_030705025.1). Lineage (NCBI taxonomy): Eukaryota > Fungi > Ascomycota > Lipomycetes > Lipomycetales > Lipomycetaceae > Myxozyma > Myxozyma udenii. The sequence continues at coordinate 7,680 of JANIWG010000203.1, forward strand.
ACTGCTGTCCCCGCGACCGCGCGTGAATATCCTTTTTTGGAGAAGTCTGTGTGGCCTGCGTCAGTCACCAGTCTGGTGATGTTTGATACCGACATCAAGCCTACGTACCTCGCAGCACGGTATGAGTCATTCCGCGAAGCGGAAGACGCGAACCTGGAGGCGTTTTTGCGACGCGCGTTTCATTCGAATGCGTCGGAGTCGATGTCCAAGGAGCAGCAAGATGAGATCCTGATGGCCACTGCAAAAAGGCTTGGGCTGGAGCAGCTGCTGCCGCAGTGGGTTGTTACTCTGAGTAACGGTCAGAATAGACGAGCGAGAATTGCAAAGGGGTTGCTCAAGTCGCCGAAACTGTTACTTGCTGATGAGCCGTTTTGTAAGTTGTTTTTTTTTTTCTTTCTCATGATGACCTGGCTAATCTAAATCGAAAGTGGGTCTTGATCCGTCTGCGACTGAGAACCTATCGCAGTTGCTCAGCGAGCTGCCGCCGAATCCACACGTTATCCTCGGTCTACGTGCACACGAGCCGATTCCAGAGTGGGTTACGCACGTGGCGGTGGTTGACGAAAACGGAGTTGCAGATGCAGGCACGAAAGAGGCTGTGAAGCCCACGATTCAGAAACTGATTGACAAGCGGGCTAGCATATTCGTTGACAAATCATTCGACTTCAAAGCAGCTGGAATGACGCCGCCTGAGCATGAAGGCATTGAGTCTGTGGTCGACATAGACCATGCTACAATTAAATATCAAGACAGAGTTGTGATTCAGGATCTGAAATGGGTTATCAAACGAGGTGACAAGTGGCACTTACGCGGAAACAATGGATGCGGAAAGAGTACGCTACTGTCGATGCTTACCGCAGATCACCCGCAATCATGGAATAGCAAGATTCGGATGTTTGATGAGCCTCGAAAAGTCGGAAAGCATAATTACTTCTCAATCAACAAGGTCATTGGCCACGCGTCTCCTGAAATCCACGCTATCTTTCCCAAGACTCTGAGTGTCAAAGAGGCGGTGATGACCGGGTTCACTGTCGGAAGCTTTCTTCCGCCGTCTGGGTCTGGACACATTGCAGGAGGTTTGACGCGGCCGGAGATGGAAGAGCGCGCGGACAAGATGATTGCGTATTTCAAACTCGACCCAAAGGTATCATTCGGTGACTTGACGCTGAATGATCAAAAAGTTGTTCTATTCATCCGCGCGATTATCCGGAATCCCGAGATTCTGATTCTGGATGAAGCGTTTAGCGCGATGAATGACGAGAGCATCTTTAGATGTAAGCAGTTTGTGGAGGACTGGGGCGGAACGGTGATTGCCATCGGTCACGTCAATGACGAGATTCCGAGATGCGAAAAGTACCTGCGTTTGCACGGAGGCACTAATCCGCCTGAGTTGGGGATTGTTGAGTAGATTGATACATAGATGTAAAAAAGTTACAAGTAAATAAAACAACCTCTGGTCACATCAGAATCGAATCTGCAGGGGTAGAGGACGAGGGGGCGGTTGACGATATCGCCACGATCCCCTCGAGAAAGTGCGCACGGTTAAAAAGCTTATTTTTTGCCGAACCACGTACAGGATTTTTTTCCGCCGAGCCCGACTCGCGGCTGAGAAAATTCAACTGACGCTCGTTTTGCTGCTGCAGCTCAAGTTCTTCTCCCCCTGTCGTCACATAACCGTGCTTCGACTTACGGTCCTCCCTCAACAACTCTCTCTGATTTATTCTGTGCGATATCTCGAATTAAGCAGCTAAAATGGGTAAGTCTGGTGTTTTTTTTATTCAAACTACTTTGGAATGGAGGGCGCGAAGATACCACGCGATGGCTGCACGAGCAACGAGACACGCGTGGCCATCGCGTCGTATCTCGCGCTGTCGCATTTCTCAATCGGCGAAATGGATAACTAACCTGATTTGAACAGGGCCCAAAAAAGGAACCAAGATGAGCTACGCCGATTTCCTCCAGGACGACGGTACGTGCTCTGTGAGGCGTGATGACGAAAGGGTGTGACTGACGCTGAATTATGTGTAGCTTACGGGTCCTGGGCGGACGATATGGAAGATCTTCCTCCTGGTATGTTGCTCTCTAAAATTTAGCGATGTGATTGTACTGACTTCTTTAGCTCCTCCTAGTACGCGATTGAACAATACGTGCACGTGCGGTACTAACAAGATGTAGAAGCGTCCTATGAACGTCCGAGCTACGCGTCTGCCAGATACGGCGACCGTGAGGACCGGCCCGAGCGAAGTGAGAGCCGATACGGTGGCCCTCCTCGAAGCGATGGACCCGCGAAGGAGTTTGACGCGAGCACACGTGGCAGCAAGTTCGTCGCTGGCGAGCCACCTTCGACCTCGTCGTACGGAAGCGGTGGTTACCGTACCGGCGGATACGAGCGCGAGCATCGCGAATACGACCGGCCGCAGATTCCGATTCCCGACCAGCCTCCGTTTACTGCGCGTATCAGCAACCTTGCGGACGAGGCTATCGATACTGATCTCGCGAGTTTCTTTGGCGAAGGTCTCAAGATTGAGAGTATCCGTGTTTTGAAGGACCGTCGCGAGCCTCCTCGCGCATACGGATTTGTTGATTTCTCTGATAGGGACTCACTTGTGAAGGCGGTCGAGCTTTCCGGTGGCCAGGTTCTTGGCCGTACGATTTACATCAGTGTTGCTGAGCCGCCAAAGGAAGACCGTACTCAGGGCGAATGGCGCTCTGGACGGCCATTGCCTCCGCTTGAGGGCGAGCGGCGTCGGATGGGCGACGGCAAGGAGCGTGATTTTGACAACTGGGAGCGCAAGGGCCCATTGCCTGCGCCTGAGCGTCCTCACCGGGACTTCAATCGTCGCACTTCGTCTGGTCCTACGAGCCGGTCGTCGTCAGGAAACCGTGAGGAGAACCCTCGATCGTTTGATAACTGGCGTAGCGGAGCGGCATTTGACTCGCTTCGGAGGAGCACACCTGGTGGTCGGTCGCGCGAGAACTCTGCCACCCCCGAGCGCGAAGAGAAGCCGCGTATGGAGCGCAAGAAGCTTAACCTTCTTCCGCGTACCGCGCCCCGGGAAGATGCGCCTGCACCCGCCGCTGCACCTGCTTCTGCGAGCAAGTCGAGCCCATTCGGATCTGCTGCGCCGGTTGATACTGCGAAGCGTCAGCAGGAGCTTGAGGAGCGATTGAAGCAGCGAGAGGAGGAGCTTGCAAAGGAGCGAGAGGAGGCTCGGAAAGCAGCGATTGCTGCGCGCGAGGCCCGCGAGGCCCGGTTGGCGAACAAGTCTGGCAGTGCCTCTCCCGCGACTCGCGCAGCTGCTGTTGATCGTGCCGAGTTGATTGCTGCGCGCCGGGCAGCGTATGATCCCAACGCACCTGCGAAGAGCGAGAAGAAGGAAAAGAAGGAGGTGAAGAAGGATGAGGAGGAGTCTTCGTCTTCTACGCCTGCTGCTACTGCGGCGGCGACAAAGCAGTTCGAATTGCTCCGATTGTCAGAGGCGACTGATGATTTCGTGCCGGATGAGGAGGAAGAGGAAGGTGCGGAAAACGCTGCGGGCGCCGAGAGTAAGAAGGAGAGCGCGGCTGCTGTTGCTGCTGCTGCTGCGGCGGCGGCGCAGAGTGAGGCGGCTGCGGGAGCTGAGGAGGAAGGTGCGGACGATTGGTCGGTCGTGGCGAAGCGTAAGTGAGTCAGTGAGTGAGCGAAGCGTGACGCGTTTGCGCGTTCTGGGGGGGTTGAAAAAAAGTTGTTTTACGCGTGCTTGAGTGACGCGTGTGTACGTGTGTTTGTACGTGTGTGTATGTGCTTGTGTGTGTTTACCCTTTGTACATTTGTATTTCATTGTATTTTGCGGCTACTATAACTATATCGGAGGATATACGAATTCAAACTCCACTAAATGAACCTGCCTTAAAGTGATATCATTACGTGAAGGAGCGGGACGATAAGAGGTGTTCGACCCCCGTGGTTCTGTCCCCCGCCTTCAATCAGCATGGAATCACTGCTTCCCACTCATTGTTCTCTATACAACACTACAAAACACGATACTTACGAATAAAGGTAATCATCATGATTCATATAATTTCATCATTATCATAAAAATATATATATGGCCCGCACAAGCGGCTCGAACAATGCTCATTGAGCTTTCAATAAAAAAAAAAAAGGAACTTACCCCGGCACCGGCAAACAAAAGACACGAAAACACACACACACACACACACACACACACACACACACAGCGCGACACGAGCACGCAAAGCACATACGCGACACGAGCACGTTAAAAAAACATGACACGAGCATGTTAGATGAACTCAATGGTTATCGGTATTAATATCGACTCCTCACAGGTAGTTGAGACGGATCAAAGTGCGGGTATTGGAAATAAGAGAAACGCCGCAACGCCGGACAAATCAAGTCAGCGATTGAAGATTCAAAGAGAAAGCGCGTAATCGTCAGTTTCAACGAGTGCGTATTTATCCTTATGTATGTGACAGAATGCAATCGCACTCAATATCAAGATAGTAGTCGCTAAGAGACAATCCGATTGAAGATCGAAGTAACAATGAGACGTTCAGTAGTCTCCAGGCAGCAACAAAAATGAGAGAGTTACCGTCTCATTGTCGACACACAATTAATCTCGCAAAATGACGTTCAAAATGTTCCAAGTAAGAGTGCACAAACTTGACTGCGACGCCGAATAAAAGCAGTCAAGAACAGCTCTGGTATGAAGCACATATAGAAGAGTCAGAGTAGACGTATGCATAAACGCAGCAAAAATTCAGTTGCACAGTTTGTCTTAATCAAATTCACTCAGATTGTAGTAGCTCAAAGTCTTGAAAACGACAAGTGCGCATTGAGTCGTCATTCGTCGAACGTTAACGAGCCTAAAAAATCTCGAATGCTTTACAAACATATCAAGACTCAGTCGCGCGCGTGAGTCTCATTGCAATGGCTGAGGTTCACTGACATTCAGCTTCATGCTGGATGAATAGGTGACTCAATGAATGCAATGCTCGCGCAGCACGCGCAGCACGCGCAGCACGCGCACGAACATCTAAGAATAAGACATCGCGAAAGCGGGCGTCAAATGCGCTTAAAAAGCTTGCACATGGCTCACTTTTAACGAGCAATCCAGCAAACATATATCGCTTGCAACATCTTCATATAACGCGCATAACCAGTGCATAGTAAAGCATAGTAAGAACTTGTAGTAATGCACAGAAGCAGGCGTCTAAAAACGCTAATTTCAGACTTTCGCAATCTGAAAGTAAAAGCAAGCGCGCACACTGAGCTCTTCTGCATGTTGCAGATGCGATCATCAGATGCAATCGTGAATTAATCGAATACTCACGAACAAATGTGATAATCATAGTTGCAATAATCCGTAGAGAGTAAGTACACATCTGAATTGAACAGTCCGACTCAAGACTGATCCAGGCTCCCAATAAAATGGAAACAAACAATCACGGATGCAATTGCTGACTATCGGCAGATGTAATTGCATATTTGTACAATGTCAGACAAAGTGATCCAACATCACGTCGCGAAAAGAGCTCCAAAACGATGAGAAACGCGTAAGATTCAGTTATTGTACCAGCAGATCAATCAACAGTAGCATGTATCGATCAGCAGCAATGCTTGCAATCATTTCAGACACACGCAGATGATCTCAAAGTGCGAACGCCTGTAAAGCTATTGAGTGATCATGAAAAATTAGATTAATCCAGTGTCAAGTTCAGCGTGCACTATGAGGCAAAATTATGCTGGCGAACAATCAAGACCGCAAGCGCACTCCAATGCGTTTGGACCACCAAAAATCATCTGAGGACAGCTAGCTTTTGCGCAGAATGTTCAGTTTGCACAAAACATCCGTGGAGAAGGAGAGTGCCGTTTGTTTTGCCGGGAGTCTTGTGGCTTCTGCATAGAAGGCGCACCGAGTTACCCTGAGACACCCTCCTATCCCAGTCCCGAGCTGAGGCCGAGGCAGGCAATGGCCCTTGCTCGATTGCAAGGGGCGCACTCTGTTTACTCGGTACAGGCTAACGGAACTGGACCTCCGAGCGCTTGAATAATGGTCCACAAAAGCTAGCTGTCCTCATTAGCTGCCATAGAAATGCATCTGCATAGCATCACTCAAGTGAGCGTGTGAAATTTCATCGATGCGCGGCGTACGATTCACGAGGCATCCGAATGATGATAGTCAAGTGCAACGAAACAGCCTTGCTCATCCAGCATGCAAATACTCCGTGGACGATTTGAAACGACCAGTAGCTGTCTTGACATTTAACGCGAGTCCAAACTTGATTCAGATCAATCGTCAAAACGTCCAGCTGAGATGCGGGCTCTCGCCAACGATAGCGCATGGAAATGCACGATAAGGTGCATGATCTGTGATCCAACATCTGATTCTGAATGCGCATGGAAAGTCTTAACAACGCATCCAGTCATCAAAACCCAAAGATGGACAAAAGAGTACACGCAAAACTTATTGAAATGGCTCACATGGATGAATAATGTTCCAGGAGCATTGTGTAGATCGCTTGCGAATCGGACTGGGATATAAATGATAATCTCAGAGGTCGCGAGCCACATAAAGTGAAAGTCTGATTTCCTCACAGTTCTCGTTTTGATTTCCACTGAGAACAAGAAGCATCGAATTTCTCGCTCTTGTCGCCCTTCATTCACTCAAAAAACGAGCGCAGCAAAAACGTTTCATTTAAAACATACACTTAGAAAACTGGAAGTGCGTAACACTCGTGTAGCAGCCGCAAACACTAGTTCCAATCCCCGGCTTGCCAAAAAAATCTTAACAATCGGCGGTGAACAGATCATTGAAACGTCAATCGGATCTCAGTTGGGATAACGTTGGCTTGTCCGATGCATTCTGTCGTCCATAATTAGAACGAGAAAATGCTGACACATAACGAAAGTCTGCGTCGGAGTGGTTGAAGGCTTTCGCGTCGCAAATTGGAAAGCAAAAATAGATAGCTTTTATTGCAATATGCGCAAACGACAGCCTGAAAGCGCTTTTGCAGAAACTCAGACAAGTGCCTGAAACCGTGCCTTTTTGGATCATGTGCAGCGAGTCAAGTCGCTGGCATGACAATCAAACATAGGAATCGACCGCGCTCAAACTTGGTGCGCCACAGTCCATCAGCAGAACAAAATCATGACTCATTAATCGACTGCTTGCTCGAATCCGAAATAACAACGTTTGTATTTGTCTCATCCAATCGGCGAAATGCAAGTCGGTCGTGGTCGGTAACCAGATAGCGCGTTAATCAGATCAACTCAAAGCTGCTTGAGCATCGCTTGCATAATGAACTAGATGAATCAATGTTAGTACTTAGTCACCATGATGTATAATAAATCCAAAAGCCACGGTTAAAAATATAATAATAGGGCTATTCCAAAAATGTTAGAAATCTCACTCTTCAATGATCTTCAATGCAGCCTCGCGCAGTAGTCTCGATGTAACTCTCGAGGGCTATCGACTAGCAAAAGCTCAAGTAATAACACAGGCTTGATACAATGAGTTAGTAACTCTTTGAAGCCTGAAATTTTGATCCATACCTCGATCGATTGTGCTCTGACGTGATAACTGTCTTGCATATGTGTCCCATGCTTGACATAACTCGGCGTGCAGTCGCCAGCAGCGAATAAGATTGATAGCCGTCGTGATTCACAAATCGCTGAAATCAGAGTATCGCTCTCAAATATTGTCATGAACGGTCTGCGTATATGTCAGTATTCTTTCACTTCTAAGCCTTTCAAGATGATTGCATACCTTTTTCTGGCAAGCTCGCCGCAAAACGCGATATCATCGCGACAAAAGGGTGTCTTCAGTTTCATTCAGCAGAAGAATAAGTCAATTGCAAATATCAATTCATTCAAATTGACTCTGCGCGCCTGTAAATTACTTCAGTGCTTGTTAGTGTGTCAGGTTAGTGTGTCAAGTTTGTGTGTCAGTCAGTAAGTTAGTAGGTGCGCCGGTGCCGGGTAGTCAAAATCATAAAATATACAAGTCCATCCAGGATCCATCATAACAATCAACAATCATTATAAATAATCCTGCAATTCTGCGTTAGCAAACGGTAAAGCTCACGCTTCTGCAATCATTCTCACAATGTAATCAAGCAACCAGCCATCACGAGCGGATCTCATGCGGCGCGGGATCCCAGCCTTCCCACGCGTTACTCGACCGCGACTCGGACGACTGTGCGATATAAAATAATCCTGCTGGACACATTAGCATGAGATGGACCTATAATTTAGCACGAATACTCACCTCCATGCGTAAAATGTCATCCGTCGACTCTCCTGTTGCCATCATCACAGAATCACACATATTCTCGACTGTCGAGGTTGCCGCGCCGCACCACGTCTTGACTCGCGCGCATTTGATCCACCGCCGCGAGGAGCTTCTTGAGTACTGTTGATGCTCCTTGACGTATCTGCTCTGACTCTGATCGGTGTGGGCGTTGGCGGAAATGGACGACTCGAAATGGATTCATTGTCCGTTTCGTACTCAGACTCGGAATCAGACTCGGACTCGGACTCGGACTCATACTCGGAGTCGTACTCATCCTCTGGCTCGGACGGAGACTCATATTCGTATTCCGGATCTGACTCTGGACTCGGCTCTCGTCGTCGCCTCGGCAATGACCGCGCAGTTATCGGCCTGAGTCCTGATTAGTACATGCGTCCATCGGTTACAATTATCACTCACGTTGTGCTATCTCTCTCAACGCTTCCATCTCCAAACCAACGAAGTGGCGACGGAACCCAAAGCCATCCTGGAGGAACCTCGTGTCGACCTTGCTCTGGTATATATCT
>JANIWG010000204.1:0-16442 GCA_030705025.1 Myxozyma udenii
TCTTCAACTTCCCCTTCCACTTCTCGACCCACAGGCATCGCGACCTTCTCCTCGCCCATTGTCCGCGTCTCGTTCGCGTCTCGTCCGCTCGTCGTACACGACTCGGCGCCGCCGTCTGTTCAATCGAGCCGTTTCTTCTCAATTGGCCTCCTCCGCGTCATCATCCTCCCGATCCCTCCCACCCCACACTCCTTCCCCCTATTCAGCCATGCAGTCGCCCTCCCGCGCGCTTTCCGCGTTCAACATCGACTACGACGACGACATCGATGCGCAGCACCCGTCCATTCCATCCATGGGCGCCTCGATCCCGCACATCGCACCCCCGGAAGCAGCCGCGTTCGTCCACCACCGCAAGCTCTCGTCGCGCGAACTCTCTGCCGCACCCGTCGACCGCAAGCCTTACGCGTCCTACGACTCTGACGCGAGTCCCGGCTTCCGCGCTACTTCTGACGATGAACTCCTCGCCGACGAACGACGACCTCACCGTCGTGCAGATTCCTTTGGCTTTGCTTCACCTGCGTTCCCCTACAACACAGCGTCTCCCGGCTCGCCGTTCACTACTGGGCTGACTGGCCAAATGTCTACTGTCGACCTCAACCGCGACGACGACGGCGACGACTCAGACGCCTCGTATGATGAGCGGAATAATCGAACCGAACGACTGCTGATGTCGCGCGGCACTTCTTCCACAGAGATCCCAACTCAGACTCACAAGGCTCCTTCAATTCCCAAACCTGCACAGACTATACGCAGAATGTCTAGTACGCTCTCCGGATCGCCAAATGCCGCTATCGACATCCCGCCCGAGACGCTCGCATACATGCGACGTGATGTCGAGCCTCCTTCGCGGGTCATGAAGGAACTCGCGGAAAACAAGCGGATGACGGCGTCGGAGTTTGAGAGTTACAGGAGGTCTGTTGTCGATGCGAGTGAGCCAGAAGAAATGTACAGGCGAAAAGGCGAAACTGATGCAAATTCGGACGACGAAGCAGACGACTACGGCCGGCCTTCCACTGCGGGTTTCTTCCCATCTGATGCAAACAACGAACGCAAGCTCGAGGCATCTCGTCAACGTCAGCGCCAAGAGTCGAATCTTATGCAGTACCGCCAGCAGATGCGCAAAGTCACTGGCCAATCTGCGCCATTGCCATTGCACATGCACGCCGACTCTTCGTCTTCCTCCAGCGGAATGCGCGCCGCAAGTACGAGTAGCCGATACTTTGATGATGACCTCGACGACGATGATGATGACGACGACAATGTGCCGCTTGCCGTTCTCCAAGCAAATGGCTTCCCTTCCAAAGCACCATCCCGATCAACTGTTCATATGCCTCAGTACCCGCGTGGGCTCACCATTCCCGACCAAATGTACGATGCTGCTGCCGAAGCTGCGGCGAACGCGCAATTCCATGCTCCTCGCGGCTTAATCCATGAGATTCAGAAAGAGCAAGAAGCAAAGGCACAGCGACGTACAATGCTCAACATGCACATGCAGCTTTCACCGCAGCAAATTTTTGAGTCCCAACGCCCGCGCTCGCCAATGTACCGTGCTTCCGCTGCAGCACCGCAACACATGTCTATGCCACATTTGTCGACACAGCAGTCTATGCCGCAGCTTTCGTCGTATCCATCGCAAACGAACATGAACATGTACCAACCACAGCCGGATCCTGCTGCAGCATTCACACCAGATATGCAGGCGCAGATGCAAAAACTGTTAGAAATGCAGTTACAGATGCAAATGCAGATGATGACTCAGATGATGCAAAACGGCATTCCTTCTCGCAGCATGCCCGCTACTCCAGCTGCTTCGGCACCGTCTCCCGCTACTTCTTACGATCCGACTCATCTTCCTCCTCTACCTGTATCGCAACCGGTTCGTGCTTCGTCGCCAGCGCAGTCTCTTCGTGGAACGCAACCGCAAGCATCACGCTACCGCACTCTTTCGGCTCAACCAAGCTATACGAACCTACAACAACAGCAGCAACAGCAACAGCAGCAAGCACCGCTTCTTCCCACATTTCAACAATCTGCATCACCCGTCCCGCAATCCTACGCGCCACCATCATTCAATTCCTCTGCATTACCATCCCCGACTCGTCCCCCATCTGCCTCTCAATCTCATTACTACCCCGATCCGCAGCAACAACCACCAACGATGCTTCCTCCACTTGAGCCGACTTCACCAATCGATACGAGTACACTTGCACCATCTACCCCGTTGACGCAAGAGCAAGAATTGGATCGCGTTCGTCGTCAAAAATCGAATCTTCGTCGCGCATGGCGTCAGAAATGTGCAGTAACGACCACTACAATCACATCATCGTCAATCACCCCAAAACATACACCTGCAGAATCATCGTCCTCTGCGTCGCTTGATTCTTGTGTCTCTGCAGAGTCAGCGAGTAGTACCACGTCTAGTACGAATCCGGATAGTGATGCTGGAAAGACAATCGTGACTGTTGTGTCGGAAGCAGCTACGGTGATGTCTCCGACAGTCTAAAAAATTTGATTGGGTTTTTATTTGTTTTATAATTATACACGTTTTATATATATTCATGTCATTTTGTTTATGGGATTCTGCAAAATCTGGGATTTATTTTTACGTCATTCAGTTTGTTTATATTCATCGTCATTTGTTTAATAGATACATAGTTACATCCTCCACTTAACATTCACTCCGTCTCACCACGCAATAACTCCCGCATTTCTCTCGTCTCACTAATCTCATCAAACTTTCCTTCCACAACAACCCTCGCGCCTTTCCCTTTCGCTCCTTTCAAAAGCACAACTCTATCACACGCACTCATCATCTCTCTAGCATGCGTATTAACAATTACACTAACTCCCTTCAACTCTCCTAACATCTTCCTCACAATCAACGCACTAGATCCATCCAACGCTGCTGTCGGCTCATCCATAACCAACACAGCCGGTCGTCGCGCAAGCGCTCTAGCAACTCCAAGACGCTGTAACTGTCCTCCTGAAAGCATAACGCCACCACCACCACCGCCTCCTCCGGCCGCTGCAAGTATCGTTTCATAACCGTGTTCTAACCCAATAATGACTTCGTGAACACCTGCTCGTCGACAACATGCCTCCGCCCAGCTTCTCGCGTCAGCAAGATGCAATCCTTCAGTAGAACCATAAAGCACATTCGCAATCACTGTACCGTCAAACACGCGAGTGGTTTGCGGAACGACGGCAATTCGAGCTCGTGCATTGGGTGAAGACACGTCGATTCCATCAATACGAACGCGACCTGTGGTAGGCGTGAGAAGACCGGCGATGATACCACAACAGAGAGTGGATTTACCGCATCCAGAGGTTCCGACTACTGCGACGAGTTCGTCGGAATGCACGCGGAAAGAGACGTCGTTTAGAATAGGTGGGGACGATGGATAAGAGAACGAAATGTCTGATACTTCCACAAACGCACCATGTACACTGGGTGTAGTAGATGCCTGTAGTGGTCGTGAGTCCGGACGCGGGTACAAAGCGGTCGTGGAACGCTCTTTATCGTCGTCGTTTGCGAGATCCAGAAGACGATTTGCGCTAAGCTGTGCGCGAGTACTTTGCGGAATCAAAGTAACAGACGTTCCAATCGTACCGAGCGCAAAAGCCACGAGCGAGAATACCGTAAGAACCTGATACACAGAGTAAAGCTCATGTGAGATAAGAATCGAACCCACGAGAAGAAGCGATAGCTCGAGAACCGCAGACGCGCAGTCATTAGCGCCGGTAGTTAAACCTTGCCAAAATCCTTTGCGGAATGCAACACGTTTAATCGGACCCAAGCTAGATGACAAAAGCGACGCAAAATGTTCTTCAAGACACAACACTTGTACAGTCCGTATCTTTGTCGCAAGCTCGTACGCGACTTGCGAGTGTGTTTCACACGCAGCTTTGTATCGCGTCACCCACGTCAACGACGCACGCACACTCAAATGTCCTGTCGCAGCAACAAGCGGCGTGACACCTACTCCAACAAGCGCCAATTGCCATCCAACTGCGAACGCCCAAAGTATACCCGCGACACTCATGAGAAGCGAGCTTGCAATCGGCGCTGCGTAGCGTCCGAAAAAGAGCTGAAAATCTTCACCGTCGTTGACAATTATCTTGGCAATATCACCACCGCTGCCACGCTTGGAGTTTAAAAACCATTGCCATGGCTTGCTGAGAACGTTTGCAAATGCGCGACGGCGAAGCGAGTGTGCCCATTTCACGCCCGCTGTTTCAAGGATATACGTATGCGCAAACAAAGTTGCCGCGTCGATAAATGAAACGCCAAAAACAATGGCGGCCCAATTAATTTCTGGCGACGACGATATGAACGATGACGGGAAAGTGGAGTACAAAAGCTTTGAAAAAGTGTATGAAAACGCAGGAAGACATGCGCCATTGATCAACGCAAATGCAATGCCAATCGCCATTTGTACGCGATTGCTGCTTGCTGTCAATGAAAGAAATAAAAGCTTGAACATTCCAGAGCTATGTTTCTCGTTCTCATCAGCGGCAGCTTCCACTTCTTCAACAGATACCATAACCTCCTTCAGTTTCTCATCTGCTCGAGCTGTCGACGCATCTGATTCTGCCCGCATATTATCGTCAACAGTGATATAAGGATTCGCAATCATCTTGCTTTCATAGTAATCATTGATTGACATATGCGCAGGAAGTGGTGGCTCGGTGCTCATTTGCGAGATATCAACATTGTGCAGTGACAACGCGGTCGACCATCGTTTCGTAACGTCTATCGCTGAAATACTCGACAGTCGCTGACTCTGAACGCGTGACAATCCATGAAGCGTGTGAGGTCGCAAGTGTGCTCGACTTGGAAGTGGTGGTCGTTGTCTAGGTACTTCCAAAAGTTCAAACTGATCTTTCATCTTGAGATTTGGTGACTTAGGCTTCAACGCGGTATCATTCGCCTCAGCAGCTTCACCATGACTGGTACGAACCAACTCTTGAAACAACGGATCATGTTCCAACTCCGCACGCGTTCCCTGCGCAACAACTTTTCCATCCTTCATCAGCACGACACTATCTTCCGGTAAAATTTGCGTGAGATCATGAGTGACTAAAATTGTAGTTTTATCATTCGGCGCGCGCCACTTCCGAATTGCCTGCATTACGAGCTTCCTGGTCGTCAAATCCAGCGCACTCGTAGCTTCATCAAGCACAACAACAGGACTATCACGCACTATAGCACGTGCAAGTGCAAAACGCTGACGTTGTCCACCACTCAGTTCTGTTTTCGTCGCCGTTGTATCCTCACCTGATCCACCGAGTTGCGTGTGTAATCCGTCGCGTAGATCAGACACCAAATCTGCTAAACGCGCAAGCTCAACCGCGTTGTTTACTTCACGATCACCGAGATTGCCTGGATTCTGAGCACCAAGACGAATGTTGTGATCAAGTGTGCCTCGAAAAAGAACGCTATCTTGTTGCACGACAGTGATATGTCGACGAAGCCACGCGCGCTGCAAAAAGTTCACACTCACACCGCCAATAGTTACTGCACCAGAAAGCGGCTGGTACAGGCCAAGTAGCAGCGAATGAATAGTTGACTTTCCCGAACCGGACGGTCCAATAACAAAGGTAAAGTCACCAGCTGGAAGCGTGAAGGAGACGTCTCGTAGAACGGGCTCGTCTGCACGAGCAGGATATGCAAAGGACACGTTCGTAAATTCGATGTCGCCTCCTGAAGCAATTCCGATGCTATCAGACAAGGCGGAAAATCGCTTGCTTGCTCGTTCAGTGCCTTTCAATGATTGATCGTCAGCAAGGGAGTATACAGATTCTGCCGCAAGTTGTGCTTTCTGAAGCGCCATTGTCTTTCCGCCAAGATTTGATGCACTGTGAAGTAGGATGTTACATGCCCAAAACACAGTGATAATTGATCCTGAAGTGATGTGACCTTGCTTGACAAGAATACCTCCGTACCAAAATGACACAATGAATAGCGACAGAAGACACAATTTTGAGACACACTGCTGAAACGCGTAGAAAAGCGCAACCCGGATTGATAAAACAGACGCACTCGTGGCGTGCATTCGAAACTTTGACGCTTCGACTGATTCGCCATTGAAATATTTCACAGTATCAATTGCAGTGACGGCCCAGTCAACAGTCTTGATAGCCCGTGCAGCGCATTGCTTTTCTTGCTGAGATACCCGGTCGATATAGCGATTGGTAATGGTCTGGATAACAAAGATTACAGGAATCGAGCTCAGAATGACAAGAGTCAGTCTCCATGAGTACTTGAACGCAACTGCCATTGCTACAGTGCCCTTCAGCACGTAGAACATAGTCGAGGCCAGATTAGAGCTCATGCCGGCTTCGTAGTCTTCAAAAAACCTTTCTCGCTGTTAGTTGGCCGCATCAATAAATAGCTACTTAGTAGACTTACTTCTCCACCTTGATAACAATAGCACCGGCGCTGTCAAGTCCGTCAAACCATGAAACCTGCTTGCGCATGAGCGAGTCCGTGAATGCAGCGCGCGCTCGCTGGAGCTGGGCTTCGGCGAAGACGGCGCAGAGACAGTACAGTGCCGCCCATAAAGGAATGCAAAGTACTGCAATAGTAATGAGACCGTAAAAATATGAAGCGCAGTCGGCGGTGACACTGTATATGGTGTCCGGCGTAACTGTAGAGAATCGGTTCACAATGTTGCCGACTAAGATGGCTTGCGCCGAAGGGTATATTCCGGACAGGACAAAGCAGACGGAAAGGACTGACAAAACTGGCACATCCCGGAGTGAAAAGAAGTTGAATAGGGACGCATACGTTGGTTTAACGTCCGAGAGAAGCGTGACTGCAGAGTCGTATGCCGCGCGATCACGAGCGTTATACGCCGGCTGCACGATTCCTGTCGACATTGCACGGGACATGCTGAACGTGCAGACAAACAGGTGCCTTGGCCAACATGAAGATGCAAATCATGGTATACAATGGTATTAAAGGTTGACATGGTATAGAGTGCGATATGGGGCATGTTTTTGGAAGATGGACAATAGCTACGAGAACAATAGTTGGAGCAGGGCACTATAATAGAGATGTGCGGCTTGATGGCGAACTGTGAAGGTGCACGCGATTCTTGATTGACTTCGAAGCTCGGGCGCTGCAGAAAGAGACTCGAGAAATTCACGTGGGCGACAGCAGCGCATTGGCAAAGACTGAAGAGACAGACACCCCGCAGTTCAAACCATGCGATTCACCTGCTCAGTACCCGAAATGTCTGATTAAGCGAGGTCGATTTAGCGACGCGATCGAAGGGAGGAGCAGCGGTGCGGCGCAGTAACACCAAAACCCCGCTTTTACATTCTTGGCGCATCGCGGCGGGAAGAGAAAGTCTTCATTTGGCCCCCAATAAAACATGCTGGGTGAGGTCAGAATTGGGAGTCCGCAGATCGAGTATACACAATCAGGCCCGTCATTTGTCTGCAGATGTACTGACGGCGAACAGATGCGTACGCAGTCGTGTATACACACGTCATGACGTCTCTATCGGTCATCGTGACTCCATAATATAGTGTATGATTTACCGAGATTTCAGGAGTGGGAGATGCCCGCTCAGGGGCAGGCCTTCCGTCGGAGCGAAATTGACGGTGTAGTCTGCAGCCGTGTCTTCTGTGACATCCGATCGCATCGCGCTCATCAGAAATGAACTCTCTTTTCCCTCGCTTGGAGATCCGTCGCACGCGTTATGTCTTTTGTGTGTCTTTGAAACGAGCTCCGGCGGCTCCGCAATGGCGTGTTTATATAGTACGCCAGCGGACCGCTGCGTGCGTTGTGTCACCAGCTGAAGAAGCCCAAAACGAACCTCTAGCAATGCAGCCCCGCATACACATATAGCAAGCTAGGAGGGGTGTAGCACAGCTGGCGCACTGTACTGTCGTCTCATTTACGCAGCAACCCTCGCTTACGAGCACGCCTGAGTGTCGTGCTGTGGAAGCCGATCTGGCGTATATATATAGTTATGGCGCACGTGGCGATCTGTCGAGTTAGGCGGAGGAGTGAGCACATTTTTATAAGTGCTCCTCACCCCCAACACAGCGTCAGCGCCAGTGGGGCAGTGCAAGCTTCCACCCATGTTACTGCCAGCTTTCTCCTAAATGTCCACCGAGTCATGAACACGCATAATTCAAAATCGTACTAATCGGTGTATCGCTTGGATCGCCATTTTATAAATGCGTCAAGTCGTGTGTTGACGTTAACGCACAGCAGCGCACAAAATTATACTAGAAGGCGATCGTTTTTGTGGGGCTTTCTGTACCACGTTATACACGCGTAAACTTTCGTGCGTGTTGCCCCACGCGAAACTCAGCGATAACTGAGCCGCGGACCAGCGTCAGCGCCGCCGCCGACTTGCTGTGCGGGACGGACTCAAAAGGCCCCGAACTCCCCGATTTCGTTAAACCATCGACGCCGCCTTCCTCGTCTTCTTAAACCAGCCGTGCTCTCTCGACGCCGTCTGCCGTTCTGCTGCTTACAGCCTCGAGTCCACTCGCCACACCCGCTCCGTCTTTATTTGTCTTTTCGCCACTTCCTCCTCTTTACTCTGATCGTCCTTTCGCAGAATGCCTGTCGTTATTCCTGCCGACGCGGACCATCCGGCCATCTACCGCACGCAGCCTCCCTACTCTGTCAAGTCCGGCATCCCCGGTCGCGCCGGCGAAGTTCCTGCTCGTCGATCGGTCTACGCTTCGCCTCCCGGCACTCCGCTCCGCATTCAGCCCGACCCATCTGTCTCCACAATCTGGGAGCTCATCCAATTTGTTGCTAAGAAGTACGGCGATAAGCCATGCCTCGGCTCTCGCAAAACCGTCAAAATCCACGAGGAGACAAAGCAGGTCAAGAAGATTGTCGATGGCGAGGAGGTCACCGTCCCCAAGAAGTGGTTCTACTACGAGCTCTCGCCCTACAGCTACATCTCCTACACCGAGCTCCTCGACCAGGTCAAGGTCTACGGCTCGGGCCTGAAGTCGCTGGGAATCAATCTTATTGAGCTCTACGGCGCCACCAGGTAAGTCCATCTCATTCCTTGTATTGTAGTTCATTTGGATACTGACTATATAGCGCCACCTGGCTCGCTATGGCTCTTGCCTCTGGCTCACAGTCGATCACTATCGCCACCGCTTACGACACTCTTGGTGAGGAGGGTCTGACCCACTCTCTTGCCGAGACCGAGGCCTCCGCGATCTACACTGACGCCACCCTCATCAAATCGCTTGTTCGTCCACTAAAGAAGACGCCCGAAGTTAAGTACGTCTTCTACCGTGATGATGCCAAGCCTGAGGACATTGCCGCGTTCAAGGATGCCCATCCCAACATCACCCTCATGACCGTGGCCGAGCTCTTCGAAGCCGGCAAGAAAGCTGATCTCCCGCCCACTCCTCCCAAGCCCAGCGACATTGCTTGCATCATGTACACATCTGGCTCTACCGGCCCACCAAAGGGTGTTGTCTTACTGCATTCGAACGTCATCGCCGCTGTTTCCGGCGCCAAGGATGCGATCAACGGTGCCGTCACTCCCAACGACTACCTCCTTGCTTACCTGCCACTTGCTCACATTCTCGAGTACGTGTTCGAACTGGTGTCGCTTGTGTGGGGTACTACTCTCGGCTACGGTAACGTCAAGACCATTTCCGACAACTCTGTTCGCAACTGCCGTGGCGATATCGCCGAGTTCCGTCCCACCATCATGGTCGGTGTTCCGGCCGTTTGGGAGACTGTCCGCAAGGGCATTGTCGCTAAAGTTCAAGCTTCTGGCAAGATTGTCAACAGTCTTTTCTGGTCTGCGCTTCATGCCAAAGGTTTCATGCAGCACTACCGCATCCCCGGGACCGGCATTCTGGATGCTGCCATTTTCAAGAAGGTTCGTGAGGCCACCGGTGGCCGTCTGCGACTTGTCATGTGCGGTGGTGCCGCTTTGTCGCGCGACACTCAGCACTTCATCTCGTCTGTCATTGCGCCCATGATCATCGGCTATGGTATGACCGAGACCACCGCCATGTGCACTCTCTTGAGTCCCTCGCAGTTCACTCTTGGAACTGTCGGTGCTCCCACTCCTTCCATTGACATGAAGCTCGTCGACGTTCCTGAGCTCGGCTATCTCTCGACCAACAAAGTTCCTCAGGGCGAGGTTCTTATTAAGGGTGCTGCTGTTTCGCCGTACTACTTCAAGAACGAAGAGCTCTCAAAGGAGTCGCTCACCGACGATGGCTGGTTCCGCACTGGTGATATCGGAGAGTTTGCTCCTAATGGCCATCTCAAGCTCATCGACCGCAAGAAGAACCTTGTCAAGACTCTCAACGGAGAGTATATTGCTCTTGAGAAGGTCGAGACTATCTACCGTACTTGCTCTTACGTCGCCAACATTTGCGTCTACGCTGATCCCGACCACGCCAAGCCCATTGCTATTGTGTACCCCGCTGAAGCTGCTCTCCTCAAGCTTGCGAAGGAGAAGGGCGTTAGCAATAAGGAATTCGGTCATCTTGTTCATGACAAGGGTATCCAGGCTGCGGTGCACCAGAGTCTTCTTGACGCCGGACGCAAGGGAGGTCTTTCGGGTATCGAGCTTGTTGCTGGTGTCGTTCTTTCAGATGAGGAGTGGACCGCTAACAACGGTCTTGTGACCGCTGCGCAGAAACTCCAGCGAAAGAAGATTCTCGAGGCGCACAAGAAGCTGGTCGACAAGGCGTACAAGGAGAACTCGTGATCTCGCGGGGGGAGGGTTTTTTCCTTCTTATTGTCCATCAAGTTTTAGTGTGACTGAGTGTGACTGTTTTTGTTTTGTTTTGTATCTCTTTTCGTTGCCTCATTTGGTACTAGTCTCTCCCTTTTTCTCTCGTGATGAGATTATGCTTTGATCTTGTGTCACCGTTTGTACATTAATTTAATTTAATTCTAATAATTATGAAGCCGCTCCTTAGTTTATGCTAATGCTGTTTCTGTGTGTTTACCTACAGAAAGGTTGAATAGTCGAATGCGGATGACAAAAAGACAACGACCAAATTTTATAACTCTCAGTACTCTACACATGTATGTACTCACAAAATAAAATCATTTTGCAACATCTCAAACCAGCATAACAAAAAGAAAGTGCGAGCACAATTGTCTAACGTCTATCAATAGTACTATGCAGCACATGTTCCCTCATCATTGCCGCCATCGCCGCAGTAATGACTCCCAAAATGGCAACAAAGACAAACACTGCAGTCGAAGCATCCATGTATGCCGTTCTAACAACCGGAATCAAATACGCAGGTAATTTATGAACTTCATCCACACTTCCAAGAACACGTTCGATGATTTCCTCTGCGTCGGAGCCAAATACACGTGCATGAAGCGAGCGGTTAAGTACGTTTTGGAAAATGGCGGAGGATAATGCGACACCCAGTGTCGAGCCTGTGCCTCGGAATCCATATTGAATCGAAGTCGTCACAGCCTGATACTCGTGCGGAACCGCCGCGATAAGAGCAATCAATGTGACTGTTAAAAGCGCACCGTACGCGATACCCGGTAGCAGCGTGTACATCACAACAACATAGAATGGTGTATTTTGCCGAACGGTTGCAATCAAAACAGTACCGACAACGTAGAGCCCCGCTGATCCCATCGCAAGAACGTAGTATCTACCCGTTGCGCGCATGTACAAACCAGACGTAAACGATCCAATCGCGACGCCGACGAAGTTTGAAATCAAACTTGCCCCCGCACCTGTTTCAGAGGTATCGCGCACGGAAACAAAGTACAATGGAATGTAGAATAGAAGTGAGTACACCGACATTGTCATGAACCAGTTACAAAACGCAGCACCAAAGATAGTGCGGTCACGTAATAGCTTTACGGGAATGATTGGCTCCTTTGCGACGCGAAGCTCAATGTAAAACCAGAACCCGAGGAACACGAGAGAAACTGGCAATGTAACGACCACGATAGGGTGAGTCCATGGTAACTGGTTTCCTCCGACCGACACCGCAAACAAGAACGTAACAAGTGCGACGACGAGCATACCCGCGCCGGCAAAATCCACCCGCGCAAGCAATCTCCTCTCACGCATTTGCTCAGTTTCGCCAGGTCTCGCAGCAACTCCACCCGCGTCATTGATACTATCCGCGTCCTCTGAGTATTCGCTGCGACGATCAAAGTCATCAAAATCCGACTCGTCGTCGTACGTGTCATTATTCGCCGTTCCATGATGCTGTGGCAGAACGAGAACGAACTGGATCGCGAGAGTGGACAACACAATTAAAGGAACTTGGAGTAAAAACGCCCAACGCCATCCCATTGTCGTTGTCACTATTCCACCAAAAACACCACCAAGTGCAGCACCTGATCCAAACATGATGTTTCCGAATCCCTGGAAAACGCCGCGTCTGCGGAGGGGAACGAGATCAGACAGTGTGATAGTAGAGAGAGCAGTGAGACCACCGCCACCGATACCTGCGACAACGCGAGCAAACACAAGAAACCAGAGGTTTGTCGCAAGTCCGCATGCAAGACATCCAATGCCAAACGTGACATTACTGAAAAGCAAACCCGGACGACGACCAAAGATATCGGTGAGTTTACCGTAAAGTGGTTGGAACGCGGCGTTGGCAATAAGATACGCGCTCGCAATCCACGAGACGTTTCGGAAACCGTCAAACTCAGACGCAATATGCGCAAGCAATGTCGCAACAACTGTGCCGTCCAACGCGGCCAAGAATACGCCAATGTAAAGAGACAGAAAGACGACAGCTAGTCGTGCGTTTGACAATTCTTCTGGACCAGAGATGACAGGGGTGTTTTCTGTGCTCCGGATGTTGGTGAAATAGTTTCTTGATGACGACGCAATTGATGTTGTAAACGAAGATGACCTTGACGACAGTCCAGATACGAACGGGTTTGGCAGCGTCGCGCGCGTGTTCGTTGGGATCAGCGGTTCATCCTCCATATCACTATCGACAAAGACGGCTTCATGGGACACGACCTCCGGCGGCAGATTTTCGTTCCGCTGGTGACTTACGTCAATAGTTGCGCTTGCAAGCGATACACTCGATGTCGACGGTGTTTTCCTCCGCTTTCCACGTCGTCGATTCCATGCGCGAGGCCAGTTATGCCCGTTTCCGCCGTCATTGTCAGTCTCGTTGTCCGCATCGGCGCCGTCGGTGTCGTACCGCAGCGCGTTCGCGGAAAGCAACTCGTCCACGTCGTTTCTAGCAGCTTCCTCGCTCACCATTGTTGTCTGAGCAGCTGTGGATGCTGAAGCTGTCCCCGTATACGTATAGTTGACGACTCGAAGTGGAGGCTGGGCTGGGTTAGCTTCTACTATATATGGCGATGCTCGAGGCGCCGCGCCCCGCGACCTCCTTCGCTAATCTGTGGCCCCTACCCTGCGCCGCAGCTTACATCCGCAATCGGCAGCCTGATTGATTATTGCGCCCAACTCTTTCATTTGGCGTATGCATCGCGAGAGAAACAACGACGCGCGTTTACTAAAGCATGGAAAAATGACAAAGGGAAGCAGTACGTCGGCTTTGAAGATGCAGGATGTGGAGCTTATGGAGTTGAGACCTGTTTTGCTGGATAAAACTGAGATGTGTGCGGGGTCCGAGTCTCAATCAAGTGCTGAGCCTGAGATGCCCTTGACAAAGACCAATGAGTCGGCTCGGAATGATGCTGTCATTGTGCCTGTTTCAAAAACAGAGTCGTCCACTGATCATGTGCTGTTTGATAGTATACCACGAACTATGAAGACAGTGTCTAGTACGAAATGCAAAGTTCAGGACTTGCCAGAACTCGATACCCACAGCCCCCACGCGACGTTTTCCTTTTCCGCCTACCTTGGAAACAGCGACTCTGACGACGTTGACGACGAAGCTTGTTTGCTACACGATGTGAAGCATCGCATCTGTACGCCACATCCTATCAAAAGCCGAGGAGAGGATTCCGATTTAGCAGATGATGTGTCGACAAAGGGGATGTATTCGTTTACGTATTCGTCGAAAGACTCGTCATGTACGAATCTGTTAGTTGGAAATACGGATGCTGCACAGAGGGCAAATGGCGGTGCAGGTGAGAGGTGGAGGGGGAGTAAGATGCTTGAGGCGCTGGTTAAGTGGACAAGACATACAGCGCATGTTGCTAAGGACGGGGATTTCTAGAAGGGTCACTAAAAAGCGGCATAATTGTGTGCATACCTCTGAAAGAGTTCGAGATACCAAAAGCAGAAGATAACAGGGTAGGGAAGAATCGGGAATAGCCTTCATTGGCAGTTTATACCCTTGTTTGAGGATTCAAGCAGTAGTTCTATCACGTTTTCTGAGTTTAAATTGTAGACCTGGTTAATGCAGCTTTCTCTCTAGACGGGTCTCGATGAAGTATCAGTAAAAGACAGTTATGTATTCTGATACATTGAAACATTGTAGATGTGTGAATGCTGTGAGAACAGAGGTGAATTGCACGGTACAAATCCCCATATTTGCTTTAAATTGAGAAAAGTGTACACAGCCGCTTATACAGAAATTCCGTACGGATCAAATTGATTCTGCATGCGAACATCGATCAATCTTCTCAGCAAAGAAGCGACAGATACTTATCATTGAAGAAAACTTGATTTTCGTTGACTGTATACAACATGTTGAGTGAACTAAGTGCTAACCTGAGTCGAACCGTCAGCTTCGCGCAAGGGGTTGCGGAGCTACCATCTTCGCCACAACAACCACGTCATATTCTTCAACGTCGTCATTCTATTCTTAATCTGCGAAAAGATGGACGGCTTCAACAGCGGCGTGAGACTTTGGCGAATAATATTCGTATGTGTGTGATGGAAAATTGGCAGAATGACTCGGCGGTATTGAGTCAGGAAGATGTGTTCCAAATGTGTGCACACCAAATCGAGATCAGTTTGCGTGAGGGGAATACGGAGGGCGGTGAAATGCAGAGTGTTGAGGTTGATAGTGGAGGCAGCAACGATGCACTGAATAGAAGGGAGTTAATGACTTCAGGTCGCGCTATGTCGCCGCTTCCTTCCTCGCCTTTTTTCAGGAAACGTCAGAACTACGGAGATGCAATCCGATTTCAACCTGTACTGGGTGATCGCACAAACTCGGATATGAACGTTCGCACACAATCCGAGATGCAATCACGGCGAACATCCACACTTCGTCCACTTTCGTGTTCTTTTAGCGAGTCAGGATATTCACTCCGTTCACTTCCTGTGCGGTATACCACGACCAATCGGCAACATTACAGAAAATTAAAAACATCAAAAGTGGGCCTCAAATGGCTGAGAATTCAGGGATATTACCGGCGATTTCGGCTGAATACCTAGAAAACATACAGATGAAGTTTTATACCCTTTCGCATGATACCCTCGACGTAATTAATACCTTCTCTGCAACATTGACGATACCCTAACTAATACATATATCAATCTGACTTTAAATTTAGTAAGGAAAAGGCATTGTGGTCATGATCGTCGCTCAACGGTACTTTACGTCGTCATATCTGATCGAGGACGATCGGTTGATCAGCCCCGATGCCCGCAGCGGGATGAACCCTAATCCACGAATTTGAACTTCTGGTCCTCGGTGATCTGGCATGGCACTCTTGAATGAGAAAGACTGTCCTAAAATGATTCATTGATTGAGTAGATACTAAAAGTGGAATTCATAAACAACAGTTTTAAAGATCATATTTTATAAATTTGAGAACGCCAGAGAAAGTAGTTCAAACCCCGATGCCGCAGCGAGGAGTAAAATGTGGGGTACCGGAGCGCCAAAGCAACGCAGAGTAAAGCAATGTAACACGACGCAAATGATACGATAAACGCCAATGAGCAAAGAC
This sequence comes from Myxozyma udenii, assembly GCA_030705025.1. Classification (NCBI taxonomy): domain Eukaryota; kingdom Fungi; phylum Ascomycota; class Lipomycetes; order Lipomycetales; family Lipomycetaceae; genus Myxozyma; species Myxozyma udenii. The sequence continues at coordinate 15,839 of JANIWG010000204.1, forward strand.
AAAAAACCAAACAGTATATAGTAAAGCAAAAAAAGCAACCCAAAAAAAAAGCCCAGGTTGATAAGATAGAAGAAAGTCGCGCTGCGACAGAAGATCACTAGATGTTGAGAATTGAATGGAGGAAAGAAACGCTAGATTGTGAAATGTTGAGTGCAGTTTGTTCGAGCTCAGAATGACTATCGTAAAGCCATTGACGGGTTATCTTTCTAAACAAATGCCAGTTAGAGAACCATGTGTGAAGCAATTCGCTGCATACATACCTCAGCTAACCCTTGGGACGCGGTATTCTGAATTGAAGCAACAGTAGACAAAAAAGCCGCCAAAATGAGCATCGTTTGCAAACACATGCTCTCCCGTCCACCTCGAAAACTCGAGGAGATGTCAGATGAATGCGAGTCGCGCCGGTAGAGGGATGCGCCGACGGTGACGACGATGACGTCGTAAAAAAGAGACACAAAGCAGCCCATTTTTTGAACTGATGAGAAATTGTAAAGAGAAGAGCAAGCCCGACGAAGAGTCGGAAGAGGAGAAAAGACCACCCGGGCCGAGATCTCTGACCCGGGTCCAGAAGTCAGGCACATCGAAGCCATCGAAGAGCGTCCTC
>JANIWG010000205.1:0-16336 GCA_030705025.1 Myxozyma udenii
AGATTTATAATCCAGTTGGTTTGATGCCGTGGCAGCTCTAATCAAACCACTTACATGCAGTTGGAGCCGGAAGGCTGCAGCCCACAGCACCGAAGGTGCTGTCACTTTTCTAGTACTGTACACTTGAAGCAGTCACCAACGTCAGCGCCGGCTTCCTGCCAAACTCACGCTTTTTACTTCGTGGCTCGCTCCTACACCTTGCACGATCGTCAAGCCCCGCTTCAATTTTAATCCGACGGGTTGCCATCGGTATCATTGTGTGTGCTGGTTGCCTGTTCTTCGACGCTCCAGAATCGCGTCTTCGGCAGTTCTATTTTTTGGACGCGCCAGACTGATCTTCTAACGCCGCGATCACAATTCCGCCTCGAAATCACTCTCACGCCAACCTTCCATTTGATCAACGTCTGGACGTTTGAAATCTTGAACAATCCACATCGGAGGACTTGATTTCGACAAATTCAGCTTCCCTGGCCAGTGATAGTCCTGCTCAAGCCTGCGTGTCTTCTATCAGTCTTTCCTCAACCCCTGTCTCCGCCTTGACCCCTGTTCCTTCTCGCAAACGGAGCCCCTGTTACTTTGATTGAATGACTTCAAGTTCTATTCTATCTTCTTGTCATGTTTTTTCGGTCAAAGATGTCGCATAACGATCAACAGCACCAGCAGCCCCCGCCTCAACAACAAATGCCACCCCCGCAACTGTATATGCAACAGCAAGCGCAGCCTCAGCAGCAAATGACTCCTCAACAGCTTTACTATCAGCAACAGCAACAGCAACAGCAGCAGCAGCAGCAGCAGCAACAACAACAACAACTACAGTATCAGCAACAGCAGTATCAGCTTCAACAACAGCAACAGCATGAGTACCAGCTCCAACAGCAAAGACAGCAGCAACAGCTTCAGTACCAGCTCCAGCAGCAGCAACAACAACAGTATCAATTGCAGCAGCAGCAGATGCAGTACCAGCAGCAGCAGCAGCAGCAGCAGAAGCGGGCACCTCAAATGCCTGCACAGTCAGGCTATACACAATTTCCGGCGCCGCGATCTGCGAACACCACCCCTCAGTCGTCCGCCACTTACTTGCCGGCAGTGAATGGGGGATCTGCTGGAATGATTCCTACAACAAGCAATGGCACCGCAAATTCTAATGGATCGGACTATGTCATGTTTGAAAGAAACACGGACAATTTTTCAAAACTCACTCTAGATCGGGCTGCCGCTGTCAAACTCAAGCTTGAAAACTTTTATCAACTTAACGTGGCAAATGCGGTCGAACGGAATCAAAGGTTTGTTCACAGAAATTAGCTTTTTTTAATCGTTTCTGATGTTTTTATAGACGCGTCGAATTGGAGACAAGACTTGCCAATGAAAGAGGCTCTGAGGAGCGGAAGAATCGGCAACTACAAAACCTTGGAAAGAAAGAGTCTTCATTTTTGCGATTGCGCCGAACTCGTCTTGCTCTTGATGACTTCCACACAGTTAAAGTAATTGGCAAGGGAGCTTTCGGCGAAGTGCGTCTTGTGCAGAAGAAGGATACCGGAAAGATTTATGCTATGAAAACTCTTCTAAAATCTGAAATGTTCAAAAAGGATCAGCTTGCTCATGTCAAAGCTGAGCGAGATGTTCTTGCACGATCTGATTCACCTTGGGTTGTTTCGCTGTACTACTCTTTCCAGGATACAAATTACTTATATCTTATTATGGAGTTTTTGCCGGGCGGCGATCTCATGACAATGCTCATCAAGTATGACACTTTTTCAGAGGACATTACTCGATTCTACATGGCAGAGTGCGTGCTTGCAGTGGAGGCCATTCACAAACTTGGCTTCATTCATCGTGACATCAAGCCAGACAATATCCTCATCGACAAAGACGGACATATTAAAATGTCGGACTTTGGTCTTTCAACTGGATTTCACAAAACTCATGACAGCAACTACTACAAAAATCTGCTGGACAAGAACCCATCGTCGGAGCCGCCTCGAAATTCGATGATGGTCGATGCCATCCATCTGACGATGTCGAATCGTTCACAAATTCAGACGTGGCGGAAGTCTCGTCGGCTGATGGCTTACTCGACCGTCGGTACTCCAGACTACATTGCTCCTGAAATTTTCATTCACCAAGGCTATGGTCAGGAATGTGATTGGTGGAGTCTGGGTGCAATCATGTTTGAGTGCTTGATTGGATGGCCCCCGTTCTGCTCGGAAACACCAACAGACACGTACCGCAAGATTTTAGCATGGCCGGAAACTTTGTACTTTCCTGAAGAGATTCATTTGTCGCATGAGGCGGAGGATTTGATAAGAAGACTGCTTACTTCAGCTGAGAACCGTCTTGGTCGTGGTGGTGCTGACGAGATTAAAGCCCATCCATTTTTTGACGGCGTCGACTGGGAAAGTATCCGCGAGTTTAACGCGCCATTCATCCCGAAGCTCAGCTCAATTACTGACACGAGCTACTTTCCAACTGAAGACCTGGAGAATGTTCCTGATGCGCCCGAGATTCGAGCTGCCAACGCAGCTTCCCAGCAGCAGGCGGAAAACAGTGGAGATTTCAAGGAAAACCTACCATTTATTGGATACACTTACTCGAGATGTATGTTTCACTTTTACGTTTGATATAATATTCGTGTGCTAACAACCGGCTTTTTAAATTTTAGTTGACTATCTTACGGTATGTGTGCCCGCTTGAGTTTTTGTGACAAGTTCTAACAAACCTGCAGAAGAAGAATGCATTGTAAATAGCACACTTTCGCTATACTTTTCAGTTTTTGCAACTATGACATGTTCACGATATGGACGCACGAAACGAAAGGCAGAAAAGGCAACATTAGAGCGCTATTTGCGACAGAAATTTCTTTGAACGTTTTTTACTCGAATTCTACTCTGCATTTCTTTTTAATGTATCAACAGATTCTGTTCATGGCATACACTGGGTCGTGTTTAAGTTTGTCTTTAAATTTGTTTGAAGTTTTTGTTAACTATGTATAAACGGCTCAATTTTATTTCAGCTTGCGCAGCATCTGCACAAAGTGACTCAAACCTGTGTCACCTATATGCATATACATATTTTTGCATGTATATATGCTCAAATTTACTTGAGTCAGTCATACAATATTGTAGAGTATATGTTTTGACGATGAAGTAAAATTTCTAGGTAAGTCCTACATGCTACAACAAAAAGACAATTAGACATGGCAGCGCAGGACAAAGCCCTAACATCCTGGGCGACATGCACCCAACAAATATAATCTCGCTTTTAATGCGTGAAGCGTCCACCGACGCGTCGCGTGTTTAAAAAGTAGTTGCGTGAGCCGCAAGTAGCTGACGCGTCGTTTTCGCGTAACACTCGCGTCTCGCAGTCACAGTATAATAGCTTTCACACAAGCGGTTCGCGCTTTGATGTTGCAAAAGTGCAAAAAAAAAGCCATGAATTTAGGATGAGAATAAAATATGCCAAAAAAATCAATCAGTGAAGACTGGACTCTTAGGTCGCACAAATGTAGTGAGCGGCGTCTGGTTCTCCGCAATCATTTGTGTATTTTGTCGACTCAGCCCAAGCAACAGACACAGCCATCTTCACAATCTACCGTTTTTGCACCACCACGTTTAATAAAGCCCGCAAGGCTTTATACTGGCGGTCTATAAATTGATCTGCTTATACAGCAACAGCAGTTATAGTCCACTACTACTTTCCGATTCGGACTTCGGCAACCTGCTCGCGCAAGTCTCGCGCAAATCTTGAAATATGGAAACTATAAACCGGCAAGAATCAGAACAAATCGACGAGGAAACCGAGTTTTTCACCAATATTAGAACTACAGAGCCAGTCAGAAACGCTTCAGCTTTTCTGCTCTCACCGCCTCATCACCAGGTGCATTTGAGTAACAGCCCGCGCGTTCGTCCATCTGGCCGGCCGCGGCGGCCAGGCGACTCAAAGCCTGGCGGAATAACTACGGCACATTCACCTGATAGATTTATTCCTTCATCGTCATCTGCCACGCTATTTCACCTCATTACTCCCCCAGTCTCTCCTCGTCATCGCCACGGTCATGGAACAAGTGGCACAGGTGCATCGCCGGTCCACACAGCGAATCAAACGCATAATCGGAGGACCAATGCGGGGACTCCACCGATTACGCAAGGAAGTTACGGAGATGGTACGACACCGCAGACGACAAATGTGGATTCAGATGCGCATGTTGGAGCTGCGATTGCGTCGGCGCTGGGAATCAATTCGATACACAACCTTTCGTCGCACTCGTCGTCGCGCATTCTGAGCTTTCAGCATCCATCAAATCAAGCTGCAGGGCAATTTACAAGCTCGGGCTCTGGTCCGTCTCTGGAAGGAAACCTGGATAGTTCAGGTCGTATGTCACCGAGCCGTGGCAGATCTATGACACCACTAATCGACGAAGAGCTTATTCATGCGGTCGTCGCGGGTGCGCATGCCACAAGACGGAAGTACGATAGACATGAAAGAACGAGAAAGGCACCGAGAGCTACGAAACGATTGCTCAGTTACGCTCCACTAAGGTATGATTTGATTGTTTAGATTTGAAATCTGTTTTAAGCTGACAGTTTTTTCTAGAGTACTTGACGCACCGGGACTGAGAGATGACTTTTATACAAATCTTCTGTCATGGTCAAATGTTACAGGGGATCTTGCCGTGGGTCTTGGGAGCGAAGTATACGTGTGGCAGGAAGGAAATGGAGCAGTACTGATTGAAGAATGGATAACCTCTCCGGTTTCATGTGTATGCTTTTCACCCGATGGGCGCAGCCTTGCTATAGGTCGCATGGACGGATCGATTACTGTTTGGGATATGGCTTTGGAGACATCAAGTGTGGAATTCTTCTGCAATGCAGGTCTTTGCTGTCTTACATGGCTTCCACCTGTTGCTTGTGAAGAAGGGACAATGCAGCTGTTTGCCGGCGATGAGATTGGCGAGGTTATCAGGCTAAAGCTCAAAGTTAACAAAGAAGCGTTAGCTAGTGCGCTCCCTCAGGGAGGCTACGCTGTTGAGCTAGCTGATCGGACCCGTGGACACAATCAGCAGATTTGCGGTTTGATACATTGGCTGTCGATAATTTGGAGACATTAGCTAATAGTTTGCTATTAGGAATTACATTCAATCAAATGGGTACGCAGATGGCAGTGGGCGCAAATGACAATACCTGCACCATTTGGGATTTGGGAAAGTTTGGCGTTCCGAACTCGGTACCACGATATAGGTGGGACCACCGGGCTGCTGTGAAAGCTCTCGCATATTGCCCGTGGTCGCCCAATTTGCTAGCGACAGGTGCGTATAGTATTGCCTTCAGTCACACATCAAGTTACTGACAAGATAGGCGGTGGTAGCAACGATCGGACTGTTAGATTCTGGCATACGTCTTCTGGATCGTTGGTGAACTCGTTCGGTACTAACGCTCAAGTAACGTCACTGGTATGGTCTTTGAGTGAACGTGAAATTGCGGTCACATATGGCTACGCGAATCCAGAACACCCCATTCGCATAGCAGTGTACTCATATCCTGACTGCCGTCCAGTCGTTCGTATACCATGGCGGGAAGATCTTCGATGCTTGTACGCCGTGGCATCACCTAGCGGAGGTAAAATTTGTACAGCTTCAAGCGATGAAACAGTCAGATTCTACGAGCTCTGGCCCGAACAGGCTCCGAGACGCATCGGAGACTGGGATAAAGGTCTCTTTGGAAGCGATATTCTTGAAATGTGCGAGGGTATCGAAAAGGACTTGGATGAAGTTATTCGCTAAGCGCGCTCACGTGGTAATTACTTTTTCTTTCGGACTCCTCAACTTTTACAGCTCAGAACTTTGCTAACCTGAAAAAGTTTAGACTTTTGGTTTTATGACTTTCGTGGCATGGCTATTCTCTTTCACTTCCGGTGAGCAAAAATACTAATAATTTTGGCGTTACTACTGGCTTTGGCGTTACTATTGCAGCTCGTTTTGCTCATGATCATCATTTTTTTTCTCTCCAACATTCATAACTAGAATGCCGTACTCAGGGCCTTCTCAAAATTGTTCACAGTCCTGTTACTTGTTTGAAGACTTTCTAACTTTGCTTGTCTTCTTTCACGTACAAATAATACACACAGCCTGCTAAAATCGTGAAAATTATAATCTATGTACATGACTACACACGAAGCCCATCTACTTCCAGAACTGATACCAACTTCTACCCCGTTGAGGCTGCTGAGCTTGACCAGACATACTCATGGAAAAGTCCGCCGGAACAGCTTCTTTACTCCGTAGCAATTGCTCTTCTAATTCCTGGCGCGCCGCTTCCGCTTCCAGCATATGCGACCGACGCGGTCGTGGTGCAGCCCATTTCGAAGGCTCGATATCACCAATAGGAACAACAGGTGGATCAACAACACGCTCGACGTGTCGCCGCATGCGAACTGTTCGTAGATCGTTTTCTTGCTGGGCTGTGAGCTTGCCGAAAAGCTCTTTCTGAATACGCAGACGCAGACGATAAGGCTTTGAAAAAACGTTTTCGTAACCGTCATTCCACCGGTAAAAGAAAGTGCCATATATAACAATGGCTAAAAAATTAAAAACTGACCCAAACACTCAATGAAGACATTACTCACCAGAACATATGACCATTGAAGCGTATTGTGTTCCCAGAACATACTTCCCGCCCAGCTTCTCCGTCTTCCTCAACACCTTCAGCCGTCCGGGATACAGATCACTAGGCGGTGCAGAGCCAGGATAGGACTGCATTTGCATTCGCGTGACAAACTTGCGATAATCCGCATTATCACCCGCCCGTACTCGCCAGTACTTCGATATTGGCTCGTTGTACTCACTCGGGTATCCTTCTGCCGGTCGCTGGTCTGACCGGTCGTACGGATTATACGGCGCACGCGGCTGCACCCATCCAGCAGGATTTGGACGTCTCTCAAGATGCTCACGAGTTAATGGTTTGCGTGACATTGTAGTAGTGACTGGTAGACGCGCTGGATGATGACGGTCTTATATTAAAGGAGATGGTCATGGTTCTTTCGGAGCTCAATTATTTGTCCATCAGCATGCGGTGGACATCTAAACTTTAAATGTACAACCCTAACCCGATGTGAGCAGGCTCCGGGCGCGCCAACCAGGCTTTTGTCAATGTCCTGTCTTTCCAGAGAGCGTACGACTCGGTTTCTCACGTCTACTGAGCTCGTCTTCACCAGGGGGTCAGCTTAAATAACGACGTATCCAGCCTTTCTTTCTCAGCATGTTTTGGGACTTACGGTGTAAATGAAGTGCTCCACGGTTCCCCTGGAGCTCTAGTTCGATGTTCGTCAGGTGCGACCTTTTTGAGAACTCGTCAAGTCAGTTTCCAAAGGGGCTTCGGCCTCAATAAGTTGTCGGATCAGCTCTTAGGCGGGAGTGCCAAACGAAGCTTGTCCTTTTTTGCGCAGGTTCTTTTTTCTTTCGAAGTTTTGTTACTTCGAAAGTTTTCCTGTCTATATCTAGATACCTTGTTGCCTGTTGGCCTATTCGGCACCAGCGATAGCAGTACTTCTGCAAAAAGACGGATAAACAGGTAATGGTAATATTATGATATGCAAAATAGGTGAATTAACATACGAAAAGCTAAGGCACATTCTGAATCTGTACATAAACAAGAATGGTTCTCATATAACCTTGCCTGCCTTCCTCAATTACAGGCCTTCCGTGCGCAGCGTTTCACGCACCACACATGGCATTAGATACCTGATCATGCATCCTTCCCTTTTTCTACCTTTTTTAAGTATTGATGATCCGGTAGTGACGTAGTACTGTTGTTGTTTCCCGACAATACAAATCTGGGACGCCGCGCTGCTGCTTCATTCATGACAGCCACTGACCGCTGAGGCGATAAAGAGCTCATAAACCCACTTTGAGATGGCTGCAATTGAGTAGATTTTTGAGGCACCGGAGCTTGTAACTGAGACTGTGAGGCCGAGAGTCCATTCCTTGAGTACCCAAATGGCGATGCTGATCGCGCAGGTGTACTGGAACGAGAATTCTGAGGATGTAACGCATGAGCTGCTGATGATGCTGTAGCCACGCTCGCACTTACAGGAGCGGCCAAGGTCGTCATTGGGATCGCCGTTCGGAAGGACGGAGCGCTCGGTGACCGGTTGTAATAGCTCGGTGTCATTTGTAAAGCAAGATCATCTCGCGTCAAGTTCCTACCGCGATTGGGAAGCTCAAGTACTTGTCGAGGTTGTGGCTCTGACCGTGTTGGATTCAAGCCTGACAAAGAAGGATTTGCACTTGGAGAAGCATACATGACACGTTGCTGAGTTGAGTTTGTAGTATAAGGTCCCTGATTTGTGTGTACCGACATTTGATCCGAATCACTTGGCCCGATAGTAGGAAAATTCTCGCTCGCGACTCCATAGTAACTCATATCCGACGTACTTCCGTTTCCGTCTGTATTGTAAATTGGAAGATCAGAAGATTGTGTATTCTGAGCTGAGCCCGAAAGCCCATTTTTGTTTGACTGAGTTGTCTGACTGTTTCTCAAATTTCCCCGCAAAAGATGCAAAAACTCCTTTCGGTTCTCACGCACTTTCCGCCTCTCATAATGCCGAACCATGCGATAAATGCGACCGCGAATCCAAGAATACATCAAAACACCACAAACAACCACCGTAACCGGAATTGCAATCGACCAAAAATAAACAGTTGTATTGTCCAATGCGCCAAATTTTGTAAAATTCATACCAAAATACCCAGTCAAAAATGTCAAAGGTAAAAACACAATCGTGACGACAGTAAGCTGTCGCATCGCCTCGTTCTCCTGCACGGACATAGTATTGAAAATAAGATTAATCATGTTCTCAGTCGTATGTCGCATCAAATCGATGTTGTCTGTTAAAGAAATGACGTGATCTGCCACATCCGCTAGATACAACTTTGCAAACTCTGATATTTGACCACCTGCCAACACACGCTCCGTCTCCTTTGAAACACTAGCATGATCACGCAATGTCTGAACTAAAGTGTATATAGGCATCAAAGTAGTGCGCAGCATCGACAGCTCCTCAGACAGGATATGTAAATCGCGTGTATGAGCAACAGATGGTGACTGCAAAACGTCGACTTGCAGCTCAGCAATGTACTTTTGATATTCTGCGATGATATTAAGCGCAATATCAACAATACTATCCAAAATAGCCTGAAGAAGAAGCGAAGCCTCGGGGTACTCTCGCATCAGAGTACTTGGAGAGGCTATGCGCGCTAATATTGGTGCTTCCACATCTTCTGCCGAGTTCTCAAAAAAAGAAATGATAGTATGATCCTCAACAAGAAAGATCGACACTTGTTCAACAGCAACAACCTCATGGTACCTTTCCAAACTGCGCTTCAATGAAAGATATTCTGGGGAAATCGTTGGATTACTCCACTCTTGCATCGTCATCATCTTCTGCTCGGCCATCACTCTCGCCAAATTCTGCGTCGTAGATGAAAACTCGGAGCTCTTGGGTTTACTCCCAAATAAACGCGAGATTAGAGATTTATTCTTGAGGCTTTCAAAATACGAATCCACAACAGCGGTATTCACAAGTTTATGAAGTGGCAGTGTACAGAACGTTTGATTTTTGTAATGATCCGCCTTTGCGCGTTTTGGCACATCCACCATATCTTCGACAGCAAGAGGATGCAAGTTGTAGTACGCAGACAAACTGCGCACAACCTCCCATGATAGTCCATTAACATTGATCCACCGAACACTCGCCCATGATTGTTTGTCCTTTAGAAAGTCGTCAATTGTGAACTTGTCAATCTTGCTCACCACCCTATACCGATCCGAACTATAGTCGACTATAGTAACCGAAGATTCGTCTCCAAGTTCAACAACAGTGTGTCGCACATCAATACCAGGCTCCCATCCTACCTCTCCTCGATGATCTGTAGTTGGTATGCGATAGTTTCGTTTTTTCCCCCAATCCTTCCACTCGCGTTTCATCATCTGATTGATATTCCTTGCCCGCAAACCCGTTCTGAAAGCACTCGGTGTTGCTCCAGTAGTTGTAGAGCTCGGAATAGCTGTACCATTTCGGCTATCAACTGGACGGCCCTGGCTATCCGTAGTATGCTTCTGCGGTATACCCGAGGTAGTAGGAGTCGGCTGAGTAAGATCGCGGCGCGAGCCAAGTCTTGACTGAACCGCAGGCGTTGAAGCTCCATAAGCACCAGCAACGCTAGCAGAATCTGGAGCACTCACAGCCGAGTCATAAATTACTGGCATTCTGTATGAGGCCAATGGTTGCAACGGCGGTTGAGAAGAGAGCTGCGGCGACTGCCGCGACTGAGATGATCCGAGTTCATCGTGGAAAGATCCAGCAGCTGTAGAAGACATGCTATGGTCACTGCCAGTTCCTGAGTCATCATTATTGGCCGGCATCGTTATGATGTATGATCGTTATAATGTATGACGGGTTTAAACGCAGGAAGCGGCTATAAAGGTTGCGATCACCGCGAATCTGACATACTTTTGTGAACTTCAATGATTATTAACTGTCCAGTATGCCAATTAATGAAAGACAGTTTTTACCAAAGCATATTCCCATGCTTCATCTTCGAGCTTGACCCCAGATCATTGCCGATACGAAGACGGAACTCTTCGTGACAGGTGGAGAAACAGTCGGAGGTGCACATACGAACAATGCGGCTCAGCCGTAAAATGTCTCAAGCCGTCCGAGCCTTGCGCTAAAAAGCGTTCATCTCTACTCTGAAGTCACAGGTTTGCTTCAGCTCGATGCCTGATGTCTCAATGCAGCTTAGCTATATACACTTTCATAATTGCATACCTACATAAAGTGCAATGGATAGTCTAGTGAGTTCAAATATCTCTAAGTTACAATTAGGCATCCGTCACCGAATCCCCAATCAGTGCTGCCAAGCTCTCTCTAATCTCCCTCCAAAGTCCCTACTAAGGGAAAAATTAAGCTATATCGAACCGTTCTCTGAAAGTATTAAATTTCTTCAAACCAAACCGAGCTGTATTAAGCAGCTAAGTCTTCACAGCCGCGTGTTTACTATATGCACGAATCTTGGGACCCCATTTGTAAAACACGTAAGGAAGAGGCACAAGAAGTGCAGAAATACAGCCCATAATAGTCAGAGTCCAATGTGTGCCCATATTTTTGTAAAATGGAAGAGCAACAATTACCATGCCACCAGCCACAGTGTAGCGCATGAATGTCACAAGCGTCAGAGCTGAGGCGGCGTAAATCTCGTAGGAGTCAATGACATACATATACACAGTGATGAAGATGCACATGACGCCAAAACCAAACAATACAGACGCAAGAAGTGGTGACCAAATACTAACCGATGACTGTCAAGTGTTATTTCCCAATTCTTTTGGACGGTATCAAAAAAAAAAGACTTACGTAGTCAGTCCAGCCCATCCACAAAAGTGATATAGGAATAGAAATCGATCCACCAAGTATACCAAACCACAGACGAACTTCAGGATCCAAACTCTGACGGCCCTCAGAGTGGACTTTTGCAAGGTCGCGTTTCGTGATCTGGTATATGGGGTATATGAGAACCGAAGTAATAAACATGCCAATCATCAGTCCGATAAAGCACACGTTGGTAAGTTGCTCTCCAATGCCATAAACGTCATCAAAAATAAAAGTATATCCAAGAAGAAAAGTGAAAAGAACAATATATAGCGTTGTGAGATAAAGTGCCATGAGAATGATAATAGGCTCCGTGGCCATGATGAATGGACGTGTGAGCGCAGCTTTCATTCTGTCCTTGAAAGACTTGTGGGTGACTTCGAGAGAAGACTTATACCGAAGATCACCGGTAATTTCCCGCAACCTTTCTGCCTTCCATTTGAGAAGCAAAGGTGCAAAGGTCTCCGGCATGAAAAAAAATACAATTAGCGTCGTCACGCCTGCAAGCATAAGATTAATCCATTCCACCCATCTCCAGCTGCCCAAAGTTCCGTTACCGACATAACTTACTATAACTGGACCAATTGCTGGACCACCAAAGCATGTAATGGCGTACAGTGGGAAGGCATACGTTTTTCCTAGCTGATCCCACATGTCTGCGATGGACCCGCCCGCACAGACAAGAGGAGTGGAACCAAAAAATCCGGTGATGAAACGCAAAGTCAGCTGCGCTCCAATGTTCGGAGCAAGACCGCACGCCATGACAAAAAGACAAAAAAGAACCATGGTCGAAAGATAGATGGCGTTTCTGCCGAGAGTTTCAGAAAACGGAGCTGCCAAAACTGCACCGAAGGCATAGCCAATCATGTAGATACCTAAAAAATTTAGCAGCCAACTATAAAACAAAACAAAACTCACCTGTAGCTATACTTTCCACCTCGTGAGATACACCAAAATAGTCGGATATTTCAGGCAGCAAGGCAGAGTCAGTGGCGGCCACAGCGCCGACGACAAGAGCAATCAGAGACACCATGAGAGTAGTACATATTTTGCGGGTCACTGAAAAGTTTTGAGGGTTCATAGGATCATCTGTGCCATCCCATTCCACAATAATGACATCCTGGTCTTCAGAAACAGCGGTCTGACCCAAATTTCCAGCTTGAGCATTGAAGTTTTCGGTGTCTGGCTCCACCTTTTCAGCATTTTGGCCAGCAGTCGAATTTTGAGTAGAAAAAGATCCATTAGCTTCGGGCACAGAAGTCTCTTCATCTTTGCGAAACGCAGTCACTGCTCGTTTAATCTCGCGATACTGGCGAAAGGATTGCATGTTTTTTCACTCTCCAGAACAAAGGACAATGGTGTGTCTCAGCTCTATCAAAGCTCAATTACTCACTACTATGCTGCGAGCACAGAAGAGCGTATACCAATACAGCTATGTACGTATGCGACAAGTATTTGTCCCGCAGAAGAACTACGGACTCATAAAAGTTAATACCATGTACTGTATCATAGACGACTATAGAAGCTGCAGCTCAATTGGGAGGAGTACAGTTGGGACAAACATTTTACTGTAACAAAGTTCATTCACGCGATTCCGAAGGGCAGGGGCCTCCATTGTATGCATAGACTTTACACGCGGAACTACACTGTAAGAAGTAATTTTTGCTGTCGCACCCTATCTACACAACATGCCAAAGCCGCATTTTTTGCGGCTCATGTCGCCGACCAACCTGGCAGTAAAATAATCTGTGACTTCCGTCAATAAGCCTCTATGGCCAAGTTGGTAAGGCGCAGCACTAGTAATGCTGAGATCAGCGGTTCAAATCCGCTTGGAGGCATGTATTTTTTTACCAAAATCAAATCTGTCAGGGTTAGGTTACTGATGGACTTTTTTGCATGCTTTTACAGTTGTGCTACTGTATATGATGATTTACATATCATACATACAGCACTTTGCGCCCTCGCGTGAAAGCAAAGCTTTATGCATACATATACAAGTTTGTGATTTGAAAAGGTGGTGAAAGGGATCTCAGGCGGTCCAGCTTTGGCTCACTACGCCGGACATCGATGGCGACACGGTATGGTGTGGAAAATGAGTAAACAATCAGGCTTTGAGGGCATCCATCCACAATGGCCAGCATTGCTTCCGTTTGATCGTTTCCGGTTATATTCAATTTGTCAATGAACAGTTTCTTGATGGAGAAACTAAGATAGCCGGTGATACGGACTTCAACAACTTACCGCGCCGACGAAATGTTTACGTTTCCAGGAAAAGACGAATTTATATTGCCGATTAAAATTCAACACATTGCCACAATTACGACGCCGCCGAGAAAATATGCGACGCACAAGGAGTGGGGTATGGCATAATTGCAGATTTTATGGAAGGGAAGACGTTTTTATTCAGCGCATCTGCTGTTACGTATGGCAAGTTTGACTGAAGAATTCGTTTCAACTACAGACGTAAGCTACGTTGGTATTGGTGCTTCGCTGGACCAGTATCCCAGTGCTCGAAAACTGCAATCGGCTACTTCTCGAAGAAAAACAAAAGTGCTTTATTAGATTATTCGGTCTAGGAAACGAAAATATTGGTAATCACCGGGGCACTGTGCTTCTTTCGTTACCTCTTTTAAGTTGAAACTTCATTTTTCGCTCGGATTTGTCGAGCATACTGCCTTCGGGCAGTCGGGAATTTATCCTATCATAATCAACTGGGCTGCTGTACCCTGTAGGACTTAATTTGAAAGCTCTTTCTGCATCGTCAAAATATACGACTTACAGGTTATAAGTCCTTATGTCTTTCCTGTTTCCATCGCTTTTGATTGTTTTTTTCTTTCCGATCCAACACTGCCATCAAACCGCTCGCGTTTCGTTTCTGAGTCCGCTGCTCAGATAATTAGCGTCCGTGCCCAACGATTGTCACGGAGCTCGTCGTTTTGGATTTCGTTCGGATGTTCAACAGAGTTTTCGATATTCGTAATGAGAATTTTTTCACGCAACGGGTGGCTAGGACCAAGTTACCTGCTTTGAATGACTCAAATCTCGACTTTTGATTTGAGGCGTAATGCCGTTTATTTGAACAATACTGCCGCCGTTTTCTTGCCTGGTTCGGACATGGCGGCATTGCTTACTCGTACCGCCTTTACGATGAGTCTCAACCGCGAGTAGACTTTGCTTTTGGCCTCGACGTCCAAGGTCGATCCCGGGCGTAAGGAAAGTTCAGCTTTTGCTGCTTGAAAGAAGATCGTGCAACGTCACCTTGTTGAGTCGTGCAAACCGCTTTTACATCAATACTTCCTGTGTTTTTGACTTGCTTGTGCAGCTCAAGTTTCTCCGCGCCAAGCAGTTCGTCGCTTACCGGACTAAGCACTAGTGTGTTAATGTACAGCACTATCTTTATTTCTAAAGCGTGAGATTTCGTTGTTTAGGTTCTTTGTGATCGTGATAGTCTCTAGCACTACCTGGGTATTATAGAGGATCTTTCAAAAGCGCCGTGGACAAAGATCGGGAGTTGAAGTCGACTGAGCATAGCTCTGGCTCCGGGAAAGGATTCAGAGAGTTTGGAAGGTTCGCTGGTCAGTCTGTGCAGCAAGTGCGGGTTGCGAAGGTCGGGCAACAATGGCTCAGGGACGTGCGCTGGTTTTTCCACGGCATATAACGTCTCCACCTGCGCCAACTTTCTGCGCGGCTCCCGCCATGGTCACGACAAAGTCTTTGATGGAAAAACACCCTCACTTTCCTATGCAACCTTGAGATATTGCCCTTTTATCGCTGTATGTGAGTGTGTGTGTGCGGCTGTCATTTTCGGGAGGGGTTTTTGGTTTTCTTGGATTCGGCCGTCAATATTTATTTTTGTGGGAACACATGCTTACGCACCCTCTTCCACTCAACCCTCCTTTTGAAAGACCAACTCGTAACACTGATTAAATAGGACACAACTCCGTCATGAAGTACCACATGGATTCCCTACTACTAACAGCTTCTCGTTCCTTTTGCCCACCGCGGCTAAGTCGATGTCACTCACGGGCAACCTCCTGGTTTACGTGCTCGAGGCTGGGACAGCCTTGCTCTCTCAATTTGAGTTGGTCTGCATTATCGTCACGCTCACGCTCGTCACTTATGTCGTTTGCGACTTTCTTGATCGGTCGCACGGAGCTGGTGTACATGCTTTTGACATCTTTCAGCATGCAGCGCACCATTATCAGGCATTGACATACTCTTTTGGAACTGCTGTACTCTTTTTCCACCAGGTACTCCTGCTTTTCAGAGAAACAGCTCGATATTTCTTTCTTCTCCGACCTCGGCTTCACGAATGCATTATTCCGTTTCCGCGCCGTTGTCTTTTTTGAGCTACAGCGTCTGGACGTCACCTTTACTCCTTAATTCACTGGTCGGCATTTCTTAAGTTGGGTATCGCTTCATTCGTATTTTCTGTCTTTACCTTTATTCCGTATCTCATGCCTAGTTATAGTCCGACCGACGACGTGAGTCAATCGCTGAAAGGTCTTACTGACCTCAGGATCTACTAGCAAGGAAGCGACGCGCTGCGGCGCCAATGCCCAGCGTCTGGAAGAGCCAAGAATGATAGAGTACGGCAACAATTCACAGAACTTCTGGAAGTTGACAGAGATGAAAGACTAAACATGCAGCTACACTCCCCATCAGTAAAATATATCACGTTAAAAAGTAGCCGAAAACGGCATATCTGCACAAACTACAAGGCTCATTTTTCAAGCCGCACAAAATGCGGCTTTTTACTCGACGCTGCTTTATAATGCAAAATTGCTGTAGGGGAGTCGTTGTGAGGAAACCAGGCCTGACAAGGGCTCGTTAGTAGGTCTTGTGCGCGAATGACGTAATGCCTGAGTATGCTCGAACAGGTCGAGAACTTTCGATCCTGTACCAGGCAGTTCGA
>JANIWG010000206.1:0-16071 GCA_030705025.1 Myxozyma udenii
TTTTTTTTTTTTTTTTTTTTTTTTTTTTTTTTTTTTTTTTTTTTTTTTTTTTTTTTTTTTTTTTTTTTTTTTTTTTTTTTTTTTTTTTTTTTTTTTTTTTATTTTTTTTTTTTTTAATTATATTTTTTTTTTTTTTTTTTTTTTTTTTTTTTTTTTTTTTTTTTTTTTTTTTTTTTTTTTTTTTTTTTTTTTTTTTTTTTTTTTTTTTTTTTTTTTTTTTTTTTTTCTTTCTGCATTCTACTACTAGACTGTTCCTTGTACATATCTTCTGTCGATGGCTACAACTCGACACTATCAAATTTAACCATCAATTTCATTCCTCATTTATATAACTTTACATGCATAGAAACACAATCAAACAGAGATTCAAAATACATTCGCTTGCTATATTACCGTAATTCAAAAACAAAAAAAAATATATAAAGAAAGTGAAATAAACAAAGACGCACATCACTACCAAACAAAATCGTACGTAGTCTAAAACTAATCCGCCTTCACAATCTGGCAAATCAAGTCCGATCCATCGACAGAGTCGCCCTCCCGCACGCTGACTTCAGAAACCTTACCGGCAGCCTGCGCAGAGATCACCATCTCCATCTTCATGGCGCTGAGCACTGCAATAGGATCGCCCTTCTTCACCATCGATCCGTCCTTAACACGGACCTCAATCACAACACCAGCCATCGGCGCACCGACGTGTGACGGGTTCGAAGGATCAGCCTTCGCCCGCGACATCGTGTCAACCGACGCGTGCTTGTCGTCAACAGTAACCTGTCGGATCTCACCGTTCAGTTCAAAGAAAACCTCACGCTGGCCAGTGTGCGCAGACAACGGACCAATCGCAAGAAGCTTGAAGATAAGCACCTTGCCCATCTCAATCTCAACAGAAAACTCCTCGTTGATCTCCGGCTTGGAAAGGAAGTACCGAGTGGGAAGAACACTCAAGTCACCGTACTTGGCAACAAAGTTCTGGTACTCCTCATACACCTTCGGGTACATCACGTACGACGCGACATCAGTCTCCCGCACTTTGTGGTACTTCGCCTCAAGCTGCTTGCGCACTGAAACAAAATCAACAGGGGGCAGGTACTTGCCCGGACGCTCGCTCAGCTTCTCGCGCTTGCCACGGAGGGCGTTTGTGCGCAAAGGCTCAGGAAAACCTCCGTAAGGCTGACCAATCATTCCCTGAAGGAAATCAAGAACCGAGTCGGGGAAGTCAAGCGACGACGCACGGTCCTGAACCTCCTGAGGAGTCAACTTGTTCGACACCATAAACTGCGCAAGATCACCAACGACCTTCGACGTCGGCGTGACCTTCACCAGATCGCCAAGAAGCTTGTTCGCCTCAACGTACGCGCGCTTCGTCTCGGTCCACTGAGTACCAAGACCAAGCTGCTGCGCCTGGAAAAGCAAGTTGGTCAGCTGACCACCGGGAATCTCGTGCACGTAAACCTCAGGATCGGGTCCCTTGAGGTCAGCCTCAAAGCACGAGTACAGAAGGCGCATCTGAGCCCAGTACGAGTCGATCTCACGCACATGGCTCACGTTCAAGCCAGTGTCAATCGAGCCCTCAAGCGTCGACAGCAGAGCCACAACAGAAGGCTGCGAGGTCATACCAGACATGGAGTTTGTAGCAACATCCACAACATCGGCACCAGCCTCAGCAGCGGCAGCCATCGAAGCAACACCAGTACCAGCCGAGTCGTGAGTGTGCACATGGATGGGCAAGTCGGGGTATTTCTTGCGGATCGTGCCTATGAGAAGAGTGGCAGCGTGGGGCTTCATGGTACCTGCCATGTCCTTGATGCCAAGCACGTGAGTACCCATCTTGACAATCTCGTCAACAACGGAAAGGTAGTACTCAAGGTTGTACTTCTTCTCGGGGTTCAACATGTCGCCAGAGTAGCACACAGTGGCCTCGACAATACCGCCCGCCTTGCGCGCAGCCTCGACACCAACACGGAGCTGCTCGAGATCGTTGAGCGCATCAAAGACACGGAAGATATCAACACCGGCCTTCTTGGCCTGCTCGCAGAAGTGATCAATGGCGTTGTCAGGAAGCGACGAGTACGCGACACCGTTCGCGCCACGGAGCAGCATCTGGAATGGAATGTTGGGCACGAGCTTGCGCAACTTGCGCAGACGATCCCAGGGGTCTTCGTACAAGAAGCGCATAGCGACGTCGAAAGTGGCACCACCCCAGCACTCAAGGGCAAACGCGTTCGAGTAAGCATACGAAGTGGGGACAGCAACGTTGCAGAAATCAACTGTTCGCACACGGGTCGCAAGAAGCGACTGGTGGGCATCACGCCAGGTAGTATCCATGATCAAAGTACCCTTGTACTCACGGACAGCCTTGGCAAAAGCCTCGGGTCCCTTCTCGAGGAACACGTTACGCCAGCCAGTCTGGCAAGGGTGAGCGTAATCGATAGGCACTCCGGTAGCGTCCTTGAGAACAGGGAGAATAACAGGGGTCTTGAGCTTGGGGTCGCCCATCTGGCCCTTGATCGAACTGCCGTTGACAGCAAGATCACCAAGGTACGCAAGAAGCTTCTGAGCACGGTTCTGCGAAACCATCATGTCAAAGAGCTCAGGAGTGTCATCAATGAAAGTGGTCCAGCAGGTACCCTTGACGAAGGTATCGTGAGTAAGCAAGGCAAGCACGAAAGGAATGTTGGTCTTGACGCCGCGGATACGGAACTCAATAAGGGCGCGAAGCATCTTGCGGCGAGCAATCTCGTAGGTCGAGCCCGAAGCCGTGCACTTGACGAGCAAAGAGTCGTAGTGGGGCGAGATAATGGCACCAGCAAAGCCGTTTCCGCCATCAAGACGGATACCGTTACCACCGGACGAGCGGTAGACCTCGATCTTACCAGTGTCGGGCTGGAAACCCTTGGAGGGATCTTCAGTGGTGATACGGCACTGGATAGCGAAACCACGGTATGTGATGCGGTCCTGAGTGAGACCGAGCTGGGGAAGGAGCGCACCAGCCGCAATCTGGATCTGGGCAGCGACGATATCAATACCTGTGATCTCCTCAGTGATGGTGTGCTCGACCTGGAGACGCGGGTTGATCTCAATGAAATAGTGGCGGCCTTGGTTGTCGAGCAAGAACTCGGCGGTACCAGCGTTACGGTAGTTGACGGACGAGGCAATCTTCACGGCGTCACGGAGAATGGCGTCACGAACAGACTTGTTAAGATCCTTGGCAGGAGCGATCTCGACGACCTTCTGGTGACGACGCTGGACGGAACAGTCGCGCTCAAAGAAGTGAACGACGTTTCCGTGACCGTCACCAAGAAGCTGGACCTCAATGTGCTTGGGCTTGTCAAGGAAGCGCTCAATAAAGACAGTGCCATTACCGAAAGCGGCCTTGGCTTCAGAGGAGGCACGCAAGAAGGCGTCCTGGATGTTGTCGCCCTCGCGGACGACACGCATACCACGACCACCACCACCAAAGGCAGCCTTAATGATGACGGGGAAACCGTACTTTTCGACGAAGGCGGTAGCCTCGCTGACCTCAGAGACAGGGCCAGGGGTACCAGGAACGACGGGAACGTTGTTCTCCATGGCGATCTTGCGAGCTGAGACCTTGTCACCAAGGGCGTCGATGACGGTGTGGGGCGGGCCAATCCATGCGATACCAGCTTCCTCGACCTTGCGAGCCATCTCGGCGTTCTCAGACAAGAAACCGTAACCAGGATGGATCATGTGGACGCCGTGATCCTTCGCGATCTTGATGATCTCGTCGATCTGAAGGTAGGCCTGAACAGGAGTGTACTGGCCACGCTTACCAATGACGTAAGCCTCATCAGCCTCTGTATGAGAAAGCTGCGGTTAGAAAGAGATCGGGTTTGCAGGGAAATAAGAAGAGTAAAGTGGACGTACTCTGTCTGTGCATGGACAGACGGTCCTCGTAGGAGAAGATGGCGACGGTCTGCATGGAAAGCTCATGGGCGGTACGGAAAATACGGATTGCTGTGGGGCGAGAACGATGGAGTCAGTAAAACAAGCAATTGGCTGATTGCTGATTAAAAATTGCATACGAATTTCACCGCGGTTCGCGACTAGGAAGAGGAGTTAGCTAGGAATACGCTAGTGACAAAACAGACACAGCGAGGTACACACCCAGGATCTTGTTCATGGAGCCAAGAACGGAGGACTGCTCGCGCATGCGCTGCATGGTGACGAGCGAGGGCGAGTCGATCGCGCCCGAGAGATCTGCGCTGTCGGACATGGCGAGAGAGACGAGGCGGAGGAGGGGGGTGAAGGGGCGCGCGGGGAGGAGGGCGAGGGCGGTGGTGGAGGAGAAGGACGGGGGGGAGAATGCAGCGTCTTATTTAACTGGTTACAGATCATGGGCCGAGTGATCGCGCCGCAAAGGGCGTGTCAAAACTTTTTCACGAGTCGCGCGTCGCGTGTCGCGTCGACTCATGCCCCGCGCCGGCGTAGCGAACAAATGCAGTTACTGCTACTGGAATAAAGCGCTGATGAAATATAAATTAAAGACGTCAATTGCAATCGCAGTCGTATGCATACAGTCGTCCATTGCGCGCAACCGGCCTTTATCTATTCAGCTGGCAACTGCCGCCGTCTACGTTCGAACCCACGCCCGTGGCTTCGATGCTCGACATTCCGCTGCCAGCCGCCCGCGCGTCGACAGCGGCCCACCAGAAAAATGATTAAGTCGGCGCGGCCTGACGTCAGGCCGCCGCTGTCTCGCTCATTATTCGTCCACCTACCCCACCGGAGCGCAGTCGGCCTCGAAGGGAAATTTTGCTTTTCTCTCGTGCCTGCTTCCCCACCTCCACTTCTCAGTGCTACGATTGTGTGCCTGTATTTGCTTGTATTGCTTCCGACTGTCCAGACTCTTCCCCACAAACTATGCTAATCTTCCCCGCATCCCCGGCATCCCCATGTACTTCTCCGAAATCACATAAACCAAATCAAAATCAACCAGTTCCCACCGCAAAAACATCAATGACAAAATCATAAACAGCGTCTGAACAGTGCAAATACAAACACCCATACACAACTTATCCCAAGGCACAACACA
The DNA here is from genome assembly GCA_030705025.1 of Myxozyma udenii. Lineage (NCBI taxonomy): Eukaryota > Fungi > Ascomycota > Lipomycetes > Lipomycetales > Lipomycetaceae > Myxozyma > Myxozyma udenii. The sequence continues at coordinate 5,057 of JANIWG010000206.1, forward strand.
GCAGTAGAGAAAAAGAAAAAAAGAAACACAAAATAAACAGCAGATACGTAACTCCGGTTGAAAAAAAAATTTCATCAATCAAACAGTCCCTTGACATGTGAGCAAGACATCGACTTCAGGCCGACTAACCGACTAACCGACCTCGTCGTCCTTTTTTTTTTCTCCATTTTTGTCGTCATCATCTTTTCTTTCTTCCGCCTCCGCGTCTATATCTCGAACCGGCACAAACCTACCCGCGTGAAATACTCAACGTGCGCGCGGTATGCGACCTCCCGGCCTGAAAGTACAAGTCCAGTGATGACGCCCTCGCCCGCAGAACACTGCGAGTCCTCCTGACCCTCGCAGATATCACAATCCGATGGCATCGGGCTCAGCGGGCCCTTGCTGATATACACCTCGCCCGCGTTATGTCGCCATTCCGCACCAACAGGCACGCGAGGAACTGGATCCGACTTGTGTGTCACGCGCATCTGCACGTTTCCCGCAGCCATCACCATGAAGTCAATCCAGTCCGCAAAGTTCGAGTTACCCACGCGCGGCTGGCCGTATGTAATGAGCTCGGGCGTGTATCCCTGGACCATCAGATCAGCACCCGCCAGCACTGCAACCGCACCACCGAGCGAGTGTCCAGTCACAACGAGCTTGTGGTCGGGGTACTGGCTAATAGCATCCATGAGATACGTCTTGAACAGCATCCGAGCGTCATAGTACGACTTTAAAAAGCCGCGGTGCACGCGACAGCGCGTACAGCCGCCAGACTCGGCCTCAGTAAACCGCTCCTGAATGGTGTCGAGGTTGGTGTACCAGTTTGTCGCCGAGTTGGTACCGCGGAAAACAAGCAGAATCCGCTTGTTCAGGTGGTCGACAGCGATGTATCCGGTACATGAAGTGTCGTCGTCAGTGTTAGTGAACGTCGTAACAATCTCAACATCTTGCTCGAAAAACTCGCATGCTCTCGTGCAGTTGAATGGAGGTCTGATGTCGGGATCGGGCACGCAGTAAGCAATGTTGTTGAAAAGCGCAAGCTCTTGCAAGTGTTCAAACTGGTACTCAGAGATGGTATATCTGGACGACGATCCGAAAAATCTACCTGCGCCAAACAACCCGCCAAAGAAACCCGCGGTCGAAACCTGCTCTTCTTCTTGCACCTCAGCCGCCTGTCCGTACTGCTCCACGCCGTCAGGATCTGTCGTATTCTGCAGCTGCGCGAGATACGCAGCCGCGTCCAAGTCGCCGGTCTGCTCAACCTCCGTGGCAGCAACGTACTCCGTCTCCGCGTTGTTGTGGTGATAGTACGACGCAGGGTATGGCGTATCCTCGTCATCAGGAGTCAACATTCCCAACACGACACCGAGAACAATAGCGATGACGATGGTGCTGGCAATTGTGATGATTTGCTGACGTCGCGACATTCCCAGGACGCGTTTCCAAGCCGACAAGCTCGCGTTGTGCGTTTTCCGCCATCCCGCCTTCAACATCCGACGAACAGGATCACTTTCACTCTCGTCCTCCTGAGGCTCAATGGGGTCTGGAATAGGATCGTACTCCTTGGCGACGCCGTCGAGGTGCGCGAAATCATAGTCCTCCGCCTCGTCGATGCTCGCATTACTGCCGACTTTCTCCGGCAGCGGAGCTGGTTCGAAAAGATACGACCGCATATTCAGTTAATGACGATGCTGCTGTCGAGCACGCTGTACAATCGATTAACGTGAATGATCGACTCGATTGATCGTCGTGACAGACGGAAGGAACCTGCTGCGCGTTGCACTACGCGTGCAAACGGAGGACAGAGTGGGAATGGAAGCGAGGGACTCCAGACTTTCACGACGGCAACGTAGGAGCCAAGGGCCGTGTGCAGAAGGAAGGTTGGTGGAGGAAGAGGAGGGGAAGATGAGGATGGAGAGTGGTGGTGGATGTGGAGGTAGAGGCGAGTAGGTGAAGAATGTGCAGCAGACACGAACAACGGCGATAAGTTTGCTGCCGAAATTTGGCGCTGGCCGCTGCCGTTCCTGAGTGCAGCCCTGCAGAGCCCAAAATCACGTACCATGAACGGAATCTCTGCCCTGACCCTGCCCGTATCGAGCATGTCACTGATAACCACACAAAAACCCAGCCGCGCCTCACGAGCCTCACGAACTGTGCGTTCAACCCGCTCCAGTTAATTTAATCTCGACCCGTGCCTGATTAAGCCTCTGCACGGCCGCCTATACAACAATGATATATATGATGTGTATACCCCACCATCCCACTCCACTCCACTGTACCCTACAACGTAGCACGTTTCGTCAAACTCTTGATTCAACCGAAATACAAACCAATTTCTGAAATTGCAGCACGGCATCAAAGGCAAGAGCGCAGGTCCGCATTTCAGCGTCCCGGAAACCACTGTGATGAACACATAAAACTCACAAACAAATTCAAAATCAAAATCAAACAGAACATTTGACTCCAGGACCCGACTAATACATACATAATATAGAAAACGCAGATACTGATATAAAAAAAAGAAAGACAAACACAAACGCATCCAAAATCGTGCCCAAGAGAGGTCAGTCATCCTGCCCCTTTCTAGCTACCAATCAACCTTAACCTGTACAGGACCGTAACGAAATGCGTCACAATTTTTGTGTTCCGTATTCTCTCCTTGTGCAGGAGAAGAATGTCAATCGCCCTAATACTTTGGAGCGTTTGACAACGCAGTGGCGCCAAGCGCATCGAGCTCCGTAACATCCGGAATCTCGTTCGCGGACTTGATGAAACTCTGGCGATCGTCCCGCATCGGCTGGTATCTCGACTCGGGGTTCTTGGACAGCAGCGCAACTGTGCATGACACAATGATCATGATAAGCAGCACCAGTGAAAACGCAGCGTTCAGCACAAAGAAAACAACTCCCATCACAGAAGTAACCGCATCTGGCACTTTGGTCACACCAGTGAAGAAGAAAAACAACAGCGAGTTCACAAAGTTCACCGCTTGAATCGTAATGTTGAAGATGTTGGTACGACGGTCCATGTAAGGCTTGACATACGACACCAGAACCAAATACGCAAGCTCGAGAATCATCAACGCAATGCCCTGCACAGTAGGCGCGCTCTGCGCAAACGAGATGAAGCACGCCTTGACAAAGGTGTACAGAAGCAGAGGGACAATGTAAAAGTACGCAGTTGCGCGGAACTGAATGTAGATAAATCCCCATCTGCTGAGCACGGCCGAGTCGGCGTAGAGAATGTACGCGGGATTGCGGTGCAGCGCGACGGATCGCTTGGCAAGACGAATCACCTTGAATGCAGCCCACGCCATGAGACCGTTGACAACAAGTAGCATCACAACCGCAAGAACGACAGCGGCAGGCGAATCACGACGAGTGAACTCCCACAACGGCAGAATTGTCATCTGGGGCAGACCAAGCAGAACCATACGGTAGAGACCACCCTTGAGCACAGTAAGCCAGCGCTGGCGGAAATCAAGAAATCTGTTAACGCGCACTGCACCGGTCTTGACGAGCAGTTCAAGAGTCCACTTGGCCATGACGAGAACAATCACCAAGAACACGGTGAAGATCAGGAAGAAGGTGAGACCAGTGACAAAAAGGTTGGTGATCTCGATACCTCCGAGATACGCAACACGCTTCATGCCATGCAGAACCTGCACAGTCGATGAGGCTCCAAGATCACTGTCATTGTTGGATCTCTTGCTAAGAGCGGATGTGAGGTACTCGAGCGAACGCTTCTGAACAAGCACCGAGTATGCGGAAAGGTTCTTCAGCAACGTAGAAGGAGTGCCGCCAGTGGCCTGGATGTACCACTCAAAAATGTTCTGGAGGAAACCAACGCGGATGATTCCCATAGTCCACTCAAAATCCTGAGTCCACGCGGAAGTGATCGGAGGCAAAGGCATAGCACACATGCCAATGATAGCAAGGTTCTGAAAGTAACCAAACAAAGACACGGTGTTGGCAGCAATGTGCCAAGCGGTGGAGGAGTGGCCAAGACCAGAGGCAAGTGCCGAGACCACGAGGGCAATGCCAGCGATGGCGGCGGTCACCCATTTGACGACGAGATTGTTAACTGTCTTGGTGTTGGAGAGAACGGCCTCAACACAGGCGACCTCAACATTGTTGGAGTCAAAGATGCTGACGCGGGCAAACCCATCGAGATCTGGAACAGTGAATGCAACGCCTGGAACAGTTAGCTTTCAAGACTAAAGGCGTGAATATGTCAATGAGACTTACCTGGAATACTGTTGACAACGTCGGCACTGAGAGTGAAGTCGGTCTCAAGATCAAACTGGCCAGGAGAGATGGGACAGAGCTGTGAAAGGTCGAGGTCGCACGGGACGATATCATGAGTGATGATCTTGATGCCGTAGGCGTAGACGGCAAGCTGAGCGGTCACATTTCCGCTGAGAGTGGAAGACGCGACAACATCGATGGCAACCTTGCGGTCAGCCGGAGTAAAGACGACGTTGAAAAGCGACGCGTAAAAGTCGGAGTTGTCGATACAGGTCTGGAGCGAGGTAGACTGGATAATGTGCTCAGCAGCGACGGTCACGGGCGCGACCGCGCAGGCGATCACGCCGGTGAGCACAGAGAGCAACCGCATGAGGAAAAATGTGCCGGTAGCTGCAGAAGAAGCAGGTTAATGGCGAGGAAGTAGGATAGGAAGATAGGAAGAGAGTGAAGGGCGGGAGGAAGGGGAAAAGGTCGTGATAGATGGGAAAGAGAAAGGGGAAGAGAGACGTGAGGTGAAATGCAACAGGGCACAAACACAGCAGAAGTGCTGAGCGTTCCCGGCGTCGTTCAGCACAGCCACGCGCGCTGCACGCGTGCTGTGTCTCTCGTCTGTCCCCAGAACAGTGCAGCCACACATGCAGACAGCAGCTTTTACACTTTTGGGCACCGCCGTACCCGCCGATTCTGCACCTGCATTTCTCACCACCCGCTTAGGGCGGAAAAAACGCGCGTCAGAGCGCGTGCGCGACGCGCCAATTTTCAGCACGCGCTATTTTTAGCCTGGGAGCCCAGCAAGGCACGTAGGGCCCGTATTTAGCATCACGCGTGACGCGCTTTGGGAATCACTCGCCTGCAGCGTTACGTATATGCTGCGCAGCGATGAGCCATGATGCACTATTGGCGTGCGTGCAACTCCCCGCATTAAATAGGTACGCGATGATGCTCGGATCCGATCCACATCAAGCTGATCGCAGCAGCGGCGACGGATTGAATAATAGAAGGCGCTATATTTTTTTGTTAACCGATCTCTAATCATAAAAAGATTACGCGGTCACATGGGACCTTTGCGGGACCTACGCGAGAGATACGTAGTCGCGAGATCATATGGAAACGCGATGCGCTCCAGCGGCGTGGATCGTGTTCACGTATACACGCTGCTCTTGTGCCCCGCACTCTGGGGATTTCCACAGCTCTTCAAGAGCAGCAGAGAACAACAAATCAAAATTGACGAATAGTTGATCATTTGTTATCATGTAGTTTATTAGTCGACCCCTCTCGCTAAACTAACCGACTTGGAGCTGCGCAGAACACGCCAGTCGTGTCTCGCCTCGCACAGAGCGCGCTGGTGTCTCGCCTGCACGCCCGCCCGCACTTCACGCCGTTAGGCTTATGCTTGCACTCTTTTAATCCTTCTTTTTCCACCCTCCTTCCCTGCTCATCCCCCTGCCCGCTCCTGCTTTCCCTCTACTGCTCGTTTTCCACCGAGCTTCGTCCGGCTTTCGTCGCCGCGTCATCGTCTTTTGAGCTCGCAGCTACTGCCGTGATCTCACCTTGTCGGTATCTTTGTATACACTTGTTTTCAGTCGTGTCTCGCGACTTCTGCACGCATCGCACCGCTCCGCTCAGTCACTCATCTGTCTGTAACAATGGGTCGCTACCACACCTTCACATGGTACGTTGTCAAAACTACGATCTCATCCACGCTGAATCATCTGTAACTAACACTGCATCCAGGCCAGCAGGCACTGCTGCCAACAGCGTTGTTGTAACTGGATCGTTTGACAACTGGTCCCGGTCTTCTCCTCTTGTGAAAAACAGCGATGATACATGGGCTGTTACCGTGCTAGTCTCTGACGAAAAGATTTACTATAAGGTTTGCATTCAAACCAGCACCTGTTCACTCTGGTAATATTTGAATATCTAAGCTAACAGCGTGCATAGTTTGTCGTCGATGGAAACTGGACTGTGGACCCGTCAGCACCTGTGGAGCACGATCACTCTGGTGCGGAGAACAATGTTCTCGCCGAGAACATTTTTGTCGCCGCCGCTGGTGACTCTATTCCAGAATCCGCAACTCCAATAGATACTACCAATCAAGTCTCCAGCGACAATGCCGATATCCAGGCATCTGGCGTCGCCGATGCGTCGGCGATCGTGCCTGAGACTGGGGAGATGAAGGCCACAGGAGCGACCGATGTACCTCCCAACACTGATGACGAAGTTGTCCCAACCGAGATGAGCGCGTTTGCCGCCGCGCCAGGCATCGTTCTTCCAGTCGAGCCAGCGGGAATTTCCGCGCTGCAGACGTTTACCGCTTCTAGCTCCAGTGTTCCTGTCGAAGACAATGTGTCACACTACGCAGCTGCACAAAAAGCCGATGTACCTGTTCGAGAGGCGCCAACTGATTCTGGTGAGACCTTTTTGACGACGTCAGACGAACCAGTTGATGTTGCGAACGAGGCCATTCCAATCACTGTCGATGACATGCCAATTGCGTCGGACGAGCCTTTTGAGGAGTCAGTCACGATTGAAGCGCCTGCTACCACGACATCGGCTCATGACCTGGTTGAAGAACCTGTGATGGTTGAGCATGTCGACATCAAGACTGCGGCGGCGACAACTGCTGCCATGAAAGCGCACATTGAAGCTGACAATGACATGCCTGATGCTGTTCCAGTATCTAGTGAGCCTTCAGTACCGGCAGTAGCGGCTGCATCTGCAGCGTTTGCAAACGTGGGAAGCGGTGGTACGGCTACGGCCACAACCACGAAAGCAACAGGAAAGACGACGCCGGCGTCGTCGCCCAAAAAGGGCAAAGGATCGTCAATTTTTTCAAGGGTGCGCAAACTGTTTAAGTAATTCTTGCTTTTTTTTATTTGCTTGCTATACATACTTGTTTGCTTCTGTGAGTGGGGTGTCTGTTTCTTTTTTTTTTCCTTTTTGGGATTGCTCGGTCGGACGGATGTGCTCAAGATATGAACCTGTATTTTTATTTTTGCTTTTGTTTGCTCATTCTAATAATGTGTAAGTGTACTTGGAGCGCAACCATCATTTTACGTGCATCTCGAAGGAGAAAAAGGGGAACATGCCTGCGTTTTAATGTTGACTCAAGTTGTCACTACTAATGATATCTTTAACATCGTCGTTAATACAAGAAATTCTTTTCATTTTATTTAGATATCCGAACCTGAGATCACTGAAACCGAAGACACAGAGGCCGATTCAATTTTCTCACTTGAAGGCGATTACCAGTACTATCTACGCGTGAACTCAGGAATCACAGAAGCCGATATTGACGAAGACAGCGAAAGCGAGGTTCAGAGCACAAGTGCAACGGAACATTCGCCAGAAACGCCCCCGTCGCCCAAGTTGGATCAATACACCTCAGCTATTGCGACGGTTGTTGGTAGTACCGACGACGTGGTTCCGGACAGGGAGAATGTGCTGACGCCAGGATCCTCGTCATCGGATGATGACGAGAGTGCGGATGCGGATCGAAACAGGAACAGATGGCTTCGGATTATTGGAGATAATGGACCGACTAGTGAAGTCAGGCTTGCGATTGTCGTTGCAGCGGTTGCTGTGGTGTTCGGATTTCATGTTTTTGCAATGCGCGATTGAATTGATATTGATTCGACGGAATCAAAGATCTATATATAATTATAACAGAGAGAATTGCGATCAAATTAAAATAGAATTTAGTATGAATGAGGTACATAAAACATGCATGTCACCGAGCCCCCTCAAAGAACGCCAACAAAATATTACGGAAGGAGACAAAACAAAAAAAAAACCGATATATCAGTTTACTTGACGCAGACAGGATCGACGCCAGAGGCAATGTTGCACTGGTGCATGAGACGGTGACCCTCAGGGCCAAACTGGCCAGTAACCGAGTGCCAGACACCGCGGTTGAAGAAGATAACAAGGTCGCCGTTAGTCCAGTCGTGGAGGTAAACTTTCTCAGGTGCAATGGCGGGGCGCATGAATTGGTGGATCGTTTTGCGCGCCTGCTCGAGCTCCTGAACACCGTTGGGAGTCTCGAGTTTCCAGATGCAGCAGCCGTGGACCTGGAGGTGATGGCGGCCGGTGACGGGGTTTGTCCAAACAAGAGGAAGACGCTTGATCTTGGACTCCTCCCACTCAGGAAGCTCGTCAAGAGGAAGCTCCTTGCCCTCAGAGACCATGGTCAGGCCGTCGGAGGTAGCGCGAGCGGGAGAGATAAAGATGTAGGGATGGGGAGCATAGACGACGGTGGTGTTGAGAGCGAACTCCTTTTCTTCTTCAGAAAGACGGTCAAACGCATCAGCACCGGAAGCGAACGCAGTGGCGGCAACATCGGACTCAATTTCCTCGCCGGTATCCTCATACCGGATCTTCTGGCGCGAACCAACAGGGCAGTCGATGCCAAGAAGAGTGGTGACAACAGGAGGCGCAAGAGCGTAAAGTGCTGAGTCAATGTGCCAGCGGTAGAAACGAGTGTATCCGTTGCTCATGTCCTCGTCGGAGAGAGGGTCGTGGTGGAAAGACATGTGAGTGGGGTGGCGGAGGTTGAGTGACTCGACTTTGGCGTGACCATCGTGGTTTCCTTGGCCAAGGATCTGCACCTGAGGCTGCTCAGGAACGGAGTGGCCATCGCGCTTAAGAACAGACTTCTCGTGGCGGAATTCCTTGGAATGACCGTATGCGCCCTCACAGGTAGGATCGAAGCGCTTGGTGAGCTCGTACTGGGATGCGGGCTTGAGATCAGCGAGGTTGGGAAGAACGACAACAAGATATGTGTGAACGGCATCGTAGAGGCGCTTGAAGTCTGCTTCGTTGAGATGCGCAGGATCCGGGGCGTATGAGGGAAGAATGATGCGAGCGCCGAAGGAGGAGTCAGCGAAGGGCTCGACGCGGAGGACGTCTTCGGCAGGGGCGGTAGCGGTGACGGTAGCGGTGGCAGACATTGTGTGTGTGATGAGATTGTTTGTTGCAGGTGGAGGGGTGTGGTGTGTGGAGAAAGGAGTGGGAAGGTTGAGTGGGAGCGATCGGGACTAGATATAATGCGCGAGACAGGCGCGGGGAGTTAGGGCGCTGAGCTGTGCGGGGGAGGCGAAGGCGCGCGGAAGGTCGGTGATCTCGGAAGCCAGGAAGGGGGAGCGATAGGCCCCACGGGCGGCGGCGCAATCGCAGGATGTGCAGTAATCGCGCCGCCCGCCGGACACCCGAGCGTCTGTCTGACGGACGTCGTGGAACTTTGGACTTATCGCATCGATGGATCTCGGCTGCCCTGAGAGGCGACCGAAACCAGGGTCGTTTTTGCCTTCCGTGCACCGAAAGTAAAGTCTGTGGCGCTCGTTAAGCCTCACGTCTGACAAGCCATTGCCATCGCCGTTGATCCTTCTTTCTTCTCGCGACACTCATCTCTTTCCTTCCACTACTTTTGTATATTTCTTACAGAATATGTAAATGCTTTTTTTGTTATTACAGCAGCAGTCTGCTTCTTTCTCTCTGTACTAGAGCAGCCAGGATCGCACTTGCGGGCTCGCGTCAAACAGCCCATCGCACAAGGCCGACGCCCCCATATAGGTCATCTCCGACGCGCCGCACGCCGCACGCCGCAACTTCCATCGCAACGCGAGCTTAATTCCTTTATCCTCCTTCTCCCCCGACCTTCCTTTCCCCACGTTCTCCGAGCTCCCGAGCCGTATACACTGATACGTATCCGAGGTCACAATCGTTTCTAGGTTTTGCTGCCGTGTTGGTGTACGTACGACGCGTCGAACGGATTGCTCGACCGACTATACTTGCAGAGCTACATGTCTTCACGACCAAGTCAGGAAATATCCGGAAGACCGGCCGTGCATGTCTTCACCTCCGGCGCAAGCTTTCCAAGCAAACATCCAGACTCCATCAAGTCCGCGTAATGCTCGCGTCGGCTTTGCGTACAAGCTATGCATTAGCCGAAAACCTATATCCGTATCTTCATTATTCAACAAGAAAACTCTCCGAGATCGACCGAAGACCCGAGCGTCCGCTATGTGTCGTCATCCCGCTATGCGCTCATGATCGAAAAAGCAGTGTTGCTGTCATTTTACAGACATCGGCGTGATAACTTGTACTAGTGAACTTGTCATGGCTTCTTCGCACTCGTAGATGGGCTCATCACCTTCCCTGCTACCCGCGCACGCAGCAACTACGAATCCACAACTCACCTTTTTCGGTTCAATTCTTCAACATTTTCATGCTCTTAGATACTTTCTGAAAGCGATGTATCTTAAAATGTTACACCCAAGTTCGACGATGCATGCTCGTTTCGCGAGAACGTCGTGTCGTGCGGTCGCAACTGGAGACAAATCCCTCAGTCTTACGGCCCATTTTTGTTTCGAATCGCCGCGTTCATAACTTCCTTCACAATCATCATCATCTGCAGGTTATAGTTGAGTTTATAGTATCATACGAGGCTTATAGCTAGTGTGACATAGTACATCATATTCCATTGTATTTCAAATGTCGATTTATATCATTATTATAATATCCATTGTTCTTTCCGCCAGTGCATCCTATCCACCTCTCATCTTCCCTTCTATTTGCTCCTTCCTTTCATTCCTTTCTTCCTTCCTTCCTTTCTTCCTTCCATTCCTTCCCTTCTTTCCTTCCTTCCTCCACTCCTTCAGTGCAACCATCTTGGACCTATGATCGATGCCACAAATACTGATCTGCTATGTGATGCTGATTAAAAGCAAATGCTCTTTGAAGCTCAAGTATGACCTGGTTAGCTATAGCCTCAAACGAAAACCG